>VZRW01009997.1:0-28022 GCA_013398125.1 Aegotheles bennettii | reverse complement strand
ATAATAATTTAAAAAACCCAAACAATTTTGCAAATATTTAAAAATCTTTCTTTTATGTTCCTTGAAATAATTTACAGGACTTAGACACAAAGAGGTGCATGGACTTTGAAGTCACCCAGGTTCCCACAGCCCAACACCAATCTGCGATAGAGTCATCCTTTCTATACTTACCGTACACAGTATCTGTAAAATTCTCTGCATATTAATCAGTTTGGCTTTTCTCACCAGCCTATGCTTATGTTAGGCAGAATCTATATTCTTTTCCTTATTGTCATTATCTGCTGGTATACATTCAAACCTAGAGACAAAGTCTGAAACAGCGGCAGTTGTAATAATTCTCACTCAGTAGCAGAGAAAAGAAATAGTGGGATTGTGAGAATTAAGGATTATTTTACTAAAAGACCTCTATCTGAAGTCACATGTATGTTATACGCAGTTGGAAGAGTTTCAAAAGCTACCATTGCTCTTGATTCCTCAAGGGGTGTTCTCTCAATTCAGGCAGCCTTGCAATGAGCCTATGTTTGCACATTGACTGCAATGTGCTTAACTAATGAATCATATAAGAAAAAAAAATATAGGCTGCTTGCAGTGATACAAGTCCCAGAACTTTCTAGTTCTTTCAGTAGATTCTTTCTGTTGATAAACCTCAATCCTCTGAGATTTTTCAGCTTAGATCATCACTAATAGAGAGAAATGCATTTATAGTGCTCTTGGAAATAACTTCCATAAGTAATTCCTCAAAGTATTGAGTATTGTCTTAAATGAAGGAGCCTTGGGGGAAAGATCTAACATTGTCAAAACATTTGACATAATATTACGACAAAAATATTGTAGGTTCTTTCACTTAAGACTTCAATATAAAAAAAACAAACAGACGTAGCTTTTTTTTATCTAGATGTCAGAGTAAAGAATTCTTTACTATGTGCATAATATTAACGTTGTTAATTAATGTTGACATTCAGAACCTCCTGTCAGCAGCTGTTGAGTGGTGATTTCACTTGTGCCACTGAGAGTTTGAGGGCCTGAGACTGAGAGATGGAAAATCAGTTCACATCCTGCTGTATGCAGACATGTAGAGTTGGGTTTTTTAGAAACGTATACACATCCTAATTAATTTTTTTAATAATACTTCAAAGTTCTACATTGAGAAGAAAATCACTTATGGGCTAGCAGGATAAGAACTACAAACCCTGATGCAATCCCAGATAAATTCAGCAAAATTATTTCCATGGCTTTAAGTAAGCATCAAAAATCACCTGAAATATGTGACAGTGAAAATAACCTTGTACAAATATTTCAGCATATAAATTACTCATTTAAAAAATTGCCCCTTTTTTTTGTTTCAATTTTCCATGGGTATTTGTGCACCTGAGTCCTACTGGCATTAATTATCAAACACTAAAAAGTAATAACTTTCAAATTAACTTGCTTATGCATCCAAGCTGAAAATTCTAAGATGTAGTATCCTTTAGTATTTACTAGTAGAGAAATAATACAAGGCAGCATACATGGCAAAGAGCATATCCAACACTAAAATTTTGATTTTGTGCTTTAAAATACAAACCTTTATCAAACTGCCACTATCCCCTGCCTGCTTCTTCTCATGATTTTCTCATCCTTCAAAATGCCACAGATCCTTCTATAAAAATTTATACCCAATTACTATTTCCTATTAATCCGACACCATCTGCTGGTGGTCCACATAAGACAAACTGTCAGCAAGTCAGCATTTTACATGTGCATATACATCCTTTGCCAAGTAAAGGGAGGACTAAACAGTCTGTTACCCTGTGAGATGGGGCCAGCACCTACAAAACCATGCCCATGCCTTGACTTAATTAAAAGAAATAAATATTAATCATTTAGGTGTGGTTGAAAGAATGGTACCTTTGACTGCTCCTCTCTGTCCCTCATGAAGGCTGCACAAACCATAGTGTCTGTATATTTAATCTGCCTGACAAATGTAAGCCAAACATCAAACTAAAATGCGTGTCTTCTTACATTCCACACATACACATGCCAGGATGTAAATTGATTTCATTGCAATGCTGTGAAGCCACACATTTCCAAGCAGTCACCTGAGTTTCAGTGAGATACTATTCATACCTGCCCTTGGGGGGCATGTGAAGTCGGTGTTCTTCCTGAAAAGGCTGTAGCAACATCTTGCCAATTTGAAATTCCCCACATCCTTGAAAGCTCAAAGCAAGACGGTGGATTGGACCACTCCACACGGCTAATACACTGTAGGGTCTTTGCCTATTTGTGCTAAAACTTCACCCCTGCATGTCCAAACGTTGAATTTGAGGTGTGCTCAAGTGCACAGTCAGAATACAGCAGTGCCCCATATAACCTGACTTCTAGGGAATAAAGCTACAATATCACTTAGAAGCAGAACATTTTATAGAAACAGAAACTGAAGGACAAAAGCACAAACAATTTTTTAGGTGTGCAGTTTTTTTGCATAGGAAGTTTCACACAGACTCCAGTGCTCTGGAGTTTGGCATCAGCATTGTAGTATCAGAATTGCACTTAGTTTTACTTTCTTATTCCATTGCAAACAGAAGCAGATCAGTTCCTAAATATTTACATTGTATATAAATATCCAGTTGTGGTTGAAACCTGAAAGAAATTCATTAACATCTTGTAACATAGGTAATAAGTTTAGGCCAAAATCAGAGATCAGGAAAGACTGGGTAACTGAGGACCATACAATGCTAAGGAAATTATTAGGTTAGATAAGCTTACACAGCATAGGCAAACGAAACATGACATACTCTGAAACAGTGGATGAAAATGCACTTGTCAATATGACTGGGAGAAGCAGGTATTAGTGGAAAATGAAGGGAACTGACCCTGGATGACCCCAGATATGCCAGTCAGTGTGATTGTGACTAAAGAGCACTCTTGGAACATCATGGCAGTTGGTCTCTTTCCAGCATCTGCCCACATCTGGCTTCTGCTGCTAGACAAAATATTCAGCGCCCTACAGACCTAGGTAAGTGACAGCCAGGTATCCTTTTTTATCTAGGGAACACTCCCAGAGAGTCTAAAATCAACCTTATAACGTAAGACTGATTAATACCAAACAGTGAAAACATTTAAGAACCACAACAGCCTCCAAGCAGACCTTGACAAATAGAAGAGTAAACATTCGACTGCATTAGAAGTGGAGAAGCTCGTACAAGAGGCAATACTGCAACAAAGAATCTTAGAAAAATATGTCTAAAATAATTAGAAAATCATTCTAGTCATATAAATTATCCTGATGTATGACAGTAGAAGTCAAGTACAAGAATAGCCATCTGAGTCATCTTTTATTAATTATTTTTACTTCAACAGACATGTATTTTCATATGTAGATATTTAAAAATTTAAAATAAAAAAAATGTTATGTTTTCCTTAAAGGTCATTTTTTCATTTACTTCTCAAGAGGAAACCTTTTCTAAGGAGCTAGAAAACTGATACTTAAGAAACAATGGGGAAAGAATAAACACATGCAGGATGGGGATGGGGTGGAGCAAACTTTTATATGTTTAACTGATGTCTCCTTTTTGTGTTTTTTTAATTATTTTTTTTTCAATGACATCTGCTAGGCAGAGACAACTCCTGTTATCTCCATTAACATCAAATTAAGTAACTAAAAATAGGACTTCTGAATTGAGAAAGTGATGTCATATATGGAAGTACTGCTTTTGTTAACAGTTGCTGGGAGAGGTAGTATTCAGGGTGAGTGGTAGATACTGGTTTGGAACTAGATCAAATGGGCAAGCTTTCCATTACAGCCTGTGAACACTCTTGTTCTGCTTTCTCTTTAACTCCAATCTCAGCACACAAGTAGTTCCTTCTAAGCCATTAAAGCACTACCCTCTGCATTCAGATCATATCGACAAGGTAAACTGTCCCCTCCAGGCCTGGATTCTGTTTCACTGCTCTCAACATAGCTCTAATATTCCATTATTATGCTCGAAGGTGAAACACTGGCAATTTTGATGAGTCACTTCTACAGTCGAAACTTCAGCACCTGGGTGCTACTTCAGCAACATAGTTTTAAAGAAGTGGCAGTCAAGATTCTACAAGGAATCCTCAGACACTCAATTATTTTTTTCATGTATTTTTACCATAACCTGCATAATAAGGAATCCTAAGCAAAACAAGGTCCAATGATAGTAAGTCAAAGTGTCATTAAAACTACTAATTCCATTTGTTTAAATTCAGAACTACAAAGGGACAAATTTCCTCAGAAGTATGCCAGTCTTTTCAATTCTCCTTGCAGTTTCTCTGTGTCTCAGTCTTTTATTCCCATTGTCCCCTGTCTCCTTCAAATAATGTAGGGAACAGAGAGCCATAGCTAGATTCCAGCATCAGGAGGTAGTATCACACGTGTTCAACCAAAACCAAGGTTTTTCAAGTCTAGCAAGTGTCTGAAGCATTAAAATGGTCTTGCACTTTTTAAAAAATGATTTTACATAGTGCTATTTACTATGCAAAGATAGTTTTATCAAACTAATACAACACTAAACAAATTTGCCAGAGGAGCCCACTTTGCACCAATGACTTTTTATTTTTATATACACATGCCCCATATAGTTGAGTGTGTCTAAGTGTGCATTCTATGTAAATACCATTCTTTTAAAGGTACCATTATACTGTGAAGCCACCTAAATCTGCAAGCATCCCTTTTAAGTGCTTACTGCCAGAGGTCCAGCATATTAGTTGTGGCCACACTGCTTCTGAGAAAGACTAATCAAGGTACTCCTGGTGCTCACTGCTGTATTGAGCAACACATTCTGGGAATCAGGGGTGCTCCAAGGTTTATCTGGGAGAGTGCCAATGCCCTTAATTTTAACAACCCATCTGCGTTGGGTGGGGTACTTCTCAAATTTAAAGACTTTTCTAGACTAATTAATGACTCTTTTGAGACAGTCCAGTGGCTTTTTTAGCAGATGATGAAAAGGTTCTCAGGTAATGTCAGGGTGGATTTTTTTCATTTGGCAGAGAAGCTGATTTTTGGCCCATTACTTTGTGCTATTTTAAAGAGCTAGAACACCTGGTCATAATTAAATACATATACTTTTCCACTAGGCCGAGAGTATAGATTACACTAATAACTCTTCCTAGCTTAAGTGATCTGAGTGAAATCATCATAAGCAGTCATGAGTAGCAATATGAATTTCTATCACAGATACAACCAAAATAACTAATAGTATTTTTCCAGTAGAAATAAAATCGCCAGGAGGCTGAAGATAGTATTTGGACTTTATACTCTCCATTTGACTTCCAAAAACAAATAAATAAAAATTTGAGTAAAACAAAGCTGTGTTTTCCATTATAAAGCCCTCCATCTTAAAAGGAAACGAACAAAATTATGAAATAATTAAGCATAATTATTCAGTTGAACTATCTTCATTCCCTCTCCTTTACTTTTAAAATTTTATGAATATTGAAAAAAAAGTAAATTGAGTTTTCAAAGCCAGTATCACTATAAGCCATTTTAAGAGTGACAGCTGCATTGTTCTTGCACCTCTAGGTGAAAAAGATAGACAAGCTAATTGCCTTTGAAGTTGTAGGCTTTTTTAAGTACTGGATCTCATTACTATTTGCTTCCATGACTGAGTTTTTCTCAAGTTTTGAGGCTGTATATCTCATAATATAAACAGATTTATTCAAAATACAACTGTCTGCCAAGACTTTTTTCTTAAGGTTCTCGACAGATAACCATAAAGAATGACCCTGAGTTTTTATTCATGATTTATACCATCAAGCTGTCCATTGTGACATAGTTTAAAATACAGTTTGATCTAATATTTAAAAGCAACAAGACTGATGAGACCTAACCTCTGCTACTATCTTTACTTCGTGCTAGTTTGTAACTTTAGACACATACACCTTTTTTTTTTTTTCATGTACAATGGGAAACTGCAGAAATTAAAAGGAATATTCACACTAAGCAAAAATAAGATATAAATTGATCTCTTCAGGACTATAGTCTCTGCTTAGTTCTGCAATCTGTAAAACATGCAAATGATATTGATCTAACAGGAGGGTTTGAATGATTAGTATCTTAGAGTTACAGGATGTAAAGAAAAACACTACAGAAGTACAGTATGTCACATTTTTCCTCAATTCTGGGTGAGAAAAGCAGCATGATTTCAGGTAACTTTTTACAAAATATGTTAAAGGTTAACAAATAATTACTTATACAGTTAGTCTCTTATTGGGTTTTACAGTCTGGTTAAAGAACTCTGGGGATCAAGGGACCAATGCATTTTGCACTGAACTTAAATATTCAGGGTTTATGCAAAGTGGAAAAAAAACTAGCAAACAAGGATTTCACATCTATCACAGAAGCTTTGTTATTCCAGATGAAAAAAAAAAAAAAGTTTCAAGTGGAATGAGCATTTTGCTTAACTCAAAAAAAAAGTATTTCGTTTAATACCAGGTTAGTCAATGCTTTTTTCAGACTCCTTTTTAATTTGGGTCACATTTTAAATAAAAAGTACATTGGTGTAAAAAAAAAGCTGAAATGCTTCATTTAAAAACTGTTGAAACAATGCTTCTACATCTCAATCTTTTCATTTTTTTCTAACTGAAAATATTCATAAAATGCCACTCAAATAATGGTTTTCCCTCTCAAATATTTTTATAAAAGATACACACTAAAAAATATTATTTTGCTCAGTCCAACAGGATAAATAAAGGTCTAAACAGAGGCAATAGTGGTTCATACTATCCTACTTTTACCATCTCTTCAATTCTTGAGAAGACAGTCAAATATTACCCTGCACTCCATATTTCATATTTCTGAATGCAAGCAGCATGTTTTCCTTGATCTGTTGCCTACCATGGAAAACACTTTTCAGTTCAGAGCCATTGTTTAACACTTGCCAACTAATTATATTGACCATGCCAAGCTTGATCTGACAGCACAAGCAGTGGTCCTCCCTCAGTCACTAGGTTGATCATGTGGTTGTTCAAAGCAGCTTCAGTGCTTCAAAAGGGCTGCGATCACTTGATGGATTAGAACAAACAGGAATGGCAAGTTTCTAATTTTTCTACACACCATAGTCTGCACATCAACCCACAATCAATATCCTTCTCAGTGTATCTGATCAAGCTGCAAAGCTTTCTGCATCTCACATGCTCAAATCAACTGGTATAGGCCTTGCCTATGAGTAGTGTACCTTGCAGCAATATTTTCAACACTTCAAATTTATATGAAGCTATGCAGCATAATGTTGAAAAGTAGTAGTATTAAGGTATCATGGACAAGACAGGGAGGAAAAACCTTACAAACCAAAGTAAGCATTATAAAGGGTGAAAGAATGACTGCCTCCAAAACGGGTTTTCCCCACCAAGCCCCTGACATTACTTCTATATCTAAGTTCCTCAGGATTAAAAGATCAAAGAATTGCTGCACTAACATTTTATACTATTTCAGGAATACAGTAATTACACTCTAAGATACAGCTAATTTGCAAATACATTTTAGTGAGAAGAGAAAAATAAGTGCAGATATTCTTTTCCCTTCTTAAGAGGGATGACTATGTTAATCATAACCTCACCATAGACTTCAAGAGCATTACAAAAACTATCATGAACCTCATCAGCCAGAGTGCACTTAGAAATTTGGTGGGAGAAGCACACCTAGGAGAGAGTTCTTGTTCCTATGCCTTGTTTCTTGGTTTTTAGAAAAGGATACTGATAATTAGCTACATCTAACATTTTCAGTCTGCTCCTCATGGGTCACATGACTTGCTAGAGTAAAATAGTTAGTGCTGAGGACCCAAGGTCTGCATGATATATATTCCCAAGGTTTTACTATGTACTAGGTTTAGTCTGGTCCCAAGAGAGTAATTCATAGAATCATGGAATAGTTTTGGTTGGAAGCAACCTTAAAGATCATCTAGTTCCAACCCCCCTGCCATGGGCAGGGACACCTCTCACTAGACCAAGTTGCTCAAAGCCCCATGCAATCTGGCCTTGAACACTTCCAGGGAGGGGACAGGCACAAATTTCTGCACAATCTGTTCCAGTGTATCACCACCCTCACAAGAAAGAATCTCTTCCTAGTATCCAATCTAAATCTTCTTTCAGTTTGAAACGATTCCCCCTCATCCTGTCACTACATGCCCTTTTAAAATGTCCCGCTCCAGCTTTCCTGTTTGCTCCCTTCAGGTACTGGAAGGCTGCTATAGGGTCTCCCCTGAGCCTTCGCTTCTCCAGGCTGAACAGCCACAACTCTCTCAACCTGTCTTCATAGGAGAGATGCTACAGCCCTCTGATCATCTTCTTTGGACTTGCTTCAACAGTTCTATGTCCGTATGTTGGGGACTCCAGAACTGGTTGCAGTACTCCAGGTGGGGTCTCATGAGAGCAGAGTAAAGGGGGAGAATCACCTCCCTCAACCTGCTGGTCATGCTTCTGTTGATGCAGCCTTTCTCATCAGGGCTGTTCTCAACCCATTCTCCACTCAGCCTGTATTTGTGCATGGGTTTGCCCTGACCCATGTGCAGGACCTTGCACTTGGCCTTGTTGAACTTCATGTGGTTTGCACAGGCACAACTTTCAAGTCTGTCCAGGTCCCTCTGGATGGCATCATTTCCGTCCAGCATGGTGACCACACCACACAGCTTGGTGTCATCAGCAGACTTGCTGAAGGTGCACTCGATCCCAACATCCATGTTGCTAACAAAGATGTTAAAAAGCACCGGTCCCAATATCAACTCCTGAGGAATGCCATTTGTCACTGATCTCCACTTGGACACTGAGCCATTGACCGCAATGTGGAGTGCAACTACCCAGACAATTTCTTATCCACTAAGTGGTCCATCCATCAAGTCCATGCTTCTAATTTAGAGACAAGGATGTCATGCGGAACAGTATCAAATGTTTTGCACAGGGCCAAGTAGATGACCCTTATCCCTTATCCACCAACTCTTTAACCCCGTCATAGAAGGCCACCATTAGTGCCTTTAGTGCCCAATAGTGGTTGGCATGCATTAGGTGCCCTCCCCAAATCCATCTTCCAGTTTAGTTTCACTTTACAGATGCCTGGGGGAGTTCTTTGGGATCATGGTATGGTGTGAACCAAAGCACAGTCAGTAGACCAATTTAAAAATGCCCCCCTGATCAGAACTAAAATCTTAACATAGACATGCTCAATCAGAGGCAGGATGCTATGCTAGACTGTCCATCAGTCTGGTACAGTAAGGTGTTTTTTTATAGCAGCCCTTGTAAGTAACAGGAGCTATTTTTACCATTTTATTTTCAGAACAAATTCTTGCTCTACAGTGAAATAGGTTTATTTTATTTTTATTGATATGGAAAATGTAGCTCATGCTTCTGCAAGATGACATTTCAGTTTGTACATTTAAAAGACATAATAGAAGACATTCCCATTTAGATAAGTATTTTTTAACTATATGACCTAAAAATACAATTTATGGAATGTTTCTGTTAATTTTGGGTTTGTTTTTTCTTCAAATGATGGTGGTAAGGAAAGAGTTTGTTTGGATGATCTCAAGCAAGCTACCAGACAACGACAGACACTTATAAACTACAGTTTTAGCAACCCACATTTGTATACCCTTACCTTTTTATGAAGGTATATGCTATATATAAAAATAAGTAATAAAAGCTACAGTAGCTGCAAGATCCATAGCATGCAAACCCTAGTCTGGGGACAGACAAATTTCTTTCCAATAATTTTAATTTTTATAATCAAAACTCCTATTCTGTCTTGCCATCATGTACTCTTGGAAAAGGCAATATAAAAATATGCTCTCCTGAATTAATCTCCTTTTTCTTTTTTTTTTCTTTTTTTTTTTTCCTGCAATGCTTGACACACTAAACTGCTATTCTTTTCTCCTCTTTGTCGGGCCCACAGTAGTACTACTACTTTTTATTTGAGCTAATTACTGGAATCTTGAACTGCTGACATATCTTAAATACTGAAAGGGAGACTGAAGACTATGTATTAATACTGTAACATTTTTCAGGATCTCTGAACCACTTGAAAATATCAATACGTTGAATTTTACAGAGAAATATTTTTTTTTAGATGAGTACATCAGGCAACGAGGGAGTAAATAAATATTTTAAGTTGACATGTTCTCTGCATATTTTAGGTGAGAACCTATTCAACCAAATAGGATTTAATTTATGGTTTAGACAGCTGCTACCCATCTTAGTGACAGATAACTGTCTGACCTATCTACTAGCCCATATTTTTAACTGCATAGGCATCTAAAGTCATAGAATGTCTCTGTACTTACCATGACATTTCCTTGGGCATTTAACCATATGTGTCCTTGTGTGCTAAAAGGTGTGAAAGATGCAAACAACCTAGAGACAAGAATCTAGATGACTAGTTCTTTTCTCTCTCCAGTGAGTATACAAGCCAGCAGACAGAAGTAGATTTCTATTTGCTACTTCTCTTTCATGTGCTGTGACTCCTACATTTCTAGTGGGAGGGATTCTAGTTCAACAAAATGGTAAGGAAAATGACCTTACCAAAAACACTGTATGTTTTGGTAGTTGGCTAATTTTTCTTTGTCGAAGAATAATTCCTAAACTGAGCAAAATTTATTGCCCTACACTTTTTAGGTATGTAAACAGTCTGACTAATTTCACCTAGGAATGACTATTAGCCAGAACTTTGGGTGAGTCAGGTAAATTAGGGGAGGTATATGAAGAATACAAGTATCTGATTTCTCTAGTCAAAATGCATTATCACTTTAGGTAGAAACACATACTTCTCTGTCTCTAGATTGGATTCTATTCAAATTGTCACCTTGGCGTGGAAATATTCAGAACTGAATATTTCTTTGTCCTTTTGTTTCAGAATGCATTAGACAGAATCTTTGAAACTTATCTTGCTTTTCACTACACTGCAGAAAAAAATTAATGCTAGTGTTAATAATACATTTCCAGTGGCGACAGTCAGCACTGTGATCAGTATAGTGTCATTTAATTTATTACCTATAAAAGCAGCTAAATACTCATCATTCGAGCCATTTCAAATTGCATTGGCAATACAAAATACATTATAAGGAACAATCATACTCTGATGGGGGTGGATTACATAGTTTATTGAGTCTATTCCATCTATAATTTCCATGATGGCTTCTTGAGTGACTTATGCTGCACTAATCTGTTACTTCATAGTAGAAATGGATTTAGAGCAAGTCTTTCTCCACAGGTGGCATTTTCCAGTAATGAATTCTGCCATTCAATTATATAATCAGAGTAATTTCTTCATGTTAAAAAAAGACCCCTTCTTGAGTGGCACATAAATTACCATTGGATTAAACTAGTGCTACTGTCAGGACTTTGATATTTCTCCAGTTGACAGACAGCACAGTATTGGTAGCGATGATGAGAAAACATGTTATCTCAGAGATTTTTCAAGTTTATTTTTCCATCCCTTCTCACTGGATTCTTTTTGCTTGCTTTTATGGTAATGTGTGTCTCAGGTATCTTTCAGTTTATTACACCCAGACCTACCACAGGAGATTTTCAGTGCCATTAACTTTTGGGTAGAACTGTTCACCTTTGCTCAGGAATGACCAGTTTAGTCAAATAGGAGGAAAGAATAAAGCGAAAAAAAAAAGATTTTGACATTAAGAAAACTCTTCGTTTACAAATGGTAATTATCTTTTGCTGAGTATAACTGTCAGTTTGATTTACCCTTCTTCATCAAAGCTAGCCCAGCATTAAAAATTTTACACAATCAGGCTCTCTGCTGAGTGTAATGAGATATCATATACACAAGCAGTGCTGAGAATACTAACAAATATTAATTTTTTAACATTAGACTTAGTCCCATGATGAGACCTCAAATAAAATAAATACAAGATTTGTATGGCTTGTAGAGTCATCATTTTGTGTGGCTTGTAGAGTCATCATTAATGACTTCCTAAATACGTTGTACCTGATGCCAACCTTTCAATAAAACAAATAATCCAGTTTAAAAAAATCAATGAAAAGCAGAATCTTTTGCTTCCCTAAGTACAGGTGAAGGGAGGGAACACAAAATAACACAAGTAAGAATAGCTAGTTGCAAAGGAGACACAGGGGCAAGTACAACTGGACCTAGCAACCCATTTCATTGTTTTCTAAAGCAATTGTAAAATGTGTCTGCTTTCAGATGTTACAGGTTACCACAGATTTAACCAGTATATAGGTCATCTGTATAAAGTTAAGAAACCCTCTTATTGTTCCTCCAGAAAGTATCCTAAACTGTACTAGTACTCTTGGCAACAGAGTTGCACACTGATGCTTACAGTTCACTATGCATTATATAGTGCTGAGCACACTTTAGTGTGATTTGGCCAGAGAAAGGTACACCTGTAACATACACGTTGTCTTATCATCAGAATAACAACACTACTACTCTGTGCAGACTCGTTTAGTCTATTTCCTACATCACAGTACACATTCCTAAGTTTTAACCTGAAGAAGAAAAATATAGCAAGTCTTTCCTTGTGACATTTCCATCAGAGCTTTGACTTTTAAACAGGTTTTGGAAAGTAGGGAGTCAAGTCTTCTGCACATCTGTCCATTACAAAAAAAATGCCCCACTGATCTTCATTACAACTACTTGAAAACATTACCTATGCATTTAATTGCAGTGGAGAAAACAAAGCATCTGAAACACTGCTCTTCTATTTTTGGTCCATAACATTTTACAAAGTTAATTTAATAAGTCAGTATCTGTTAGGACCCCCTGAAAATTTCCAAGTGAAACAAAGGACTGTTCTTTGAGGCCAAATGTTTCCTGTAAGAACATTTTGCACTTGACAGTCTTTTTCAGAATCCAAGTCGTGTTCCTTGTGCCTATAATCAACTCACCAGGCAATTTGTTGGAGGCAGCTTTGACCCTAATCCTCAGATATATTCACTGTGGAACTGCCTGGGGAACTGCCTACGGACATAATGCTTCACAGACCCTCTGCATTCAAGCACACAGCCCTACAAGAACTGAAGTGCATTTTTACAAAAGCAGTCAGGTTTTATTTGTGCCTTTTCTATCATAACACCAGAAACTGCACAGAAAGAAACTTCATAGCAGACAGTTAAGAAATGCTTAATCATACAGAAATTTGCTCCCTGCATTTAAGCAGACTGTTCAAGATCAGAATCACAGAATCACAGAATCCTAGGGGTTGGAAGGGACCTTGAGAGATCACCTAGTCCAATCCACCTGCCAGAGCAGGGTCACCTAGAGTATATCACACAGGAACGCATCCAGGCGGGTTTTGAATGTCTCCAGCAAAGGACACTCCACAACCTCTCTGGGCAGCCTGTTCCAGTGCTCTGTCACTCTCACAGTAAAGAAGTTCTTCCTGACATTCACATGGAACCTCATGTGCTCCAGTTTGCATCCATTGCCCCTTGTCCTATCATTGGTCATCACTGAAAAAAGTTTTGCTCCATCGTCCTGACACTCACCCTTTACATATTTGTAAACATGGATGAGGTCACCCCTCAGTCTCCTTGTCTCCAAGCTAAAGAGACACAGCTTCCTCAGCCTTTCCTCATAAGGGAGATGTTCCACTCCCTTCATCATCTTTATGGCTCTGCGCTGGACTCTCTCAAGCAGTCCCATGTCCTTCTTGAACTGTGGGGCCCAGAACTGGACACAATACTCCAGATGTGGCCTCACCAAGGCAGAATAGAGGGGGAGGAGAACCTCTCTTGACCTACTAACCACCCCCTTTCTAATGCACCCCAGGATGCCATTGGCCTTCTTGGCCACAAGGGCACATTGCTGGCTCATGGTCATCCTCCTGTCCACCAGGACCCCCAGGTCCCTTTCTCCTACACTGCTCTCCAGCAGGTCAGCCCCCAGCTTCTACTGGTGCATGGTGTTGTTCTTCCCCAGATGCAAAACTCTGCACTTGCCCTTGTTGAATTTCATTAAGTTTCTCCCCGCCCAACTCTCCAGCCTATCAAGGTCTCGCTGAATGGCAGCACAGCCCTCCGGCATGTCAGCCACTCCTCCCAGTTTAGTGTCATCAGCAAACCTGCTGAGAATACACTCTGTTCCCTCATCTAGGTCGTTGATGAAGATATTGAACAACACCAGTCCCAGTACCGACCCCTGAGGGACTCCACTAGTCACAGACCTCCAACTAGATTCTGTCCCATTGACTACAACTCTCTGACTTCTTCCCTTCAACCAGATCTTGATCCACCTCACTACCTGATCACCAAGCCCATACTTTATCAGGATGGATATAGATGGATGAGGATGCTATGGGAGACAGTGTCAAATGTTTTACTGAAATCAAGGTAAACCACATCTACCACTCTACCATCATCTATCCACCTAGTTATTTCCTCATAGAAGGCTATAAGGTTGGTCAAACATGACTTATCTTCATGAAGGAAGATAGTAAATACATAGTATGGAGAGTTACTATTCAACTCTCCCTCTATTAATAAGTTAAAAAAAATTCCCAGAAAAATGGTAATGAACTGAACAGAACAGAAAGATTATCAGTGTTATGTTCCAGTAAGTACTGAACAAATAGCAGGTCCCCAAGGGTCAACAAATTTCTTCTTAGAAGTAAGAGCAACCAAGGGTGCACACAAAAAAACCCCCACACTGTGAAAGGGCTCAAACTCACAGGGAATTAATTTTTGCAGTCTCAACTTATTCTTTACATGGCTTTCAATGGTTATGTACTACATTTTAGAGACATAAGAAAAAGAGAAAACTTTAGTGTATAGTTTTGTTGTTAACATAGTTAATCAAATTAATTTTTAAAACCAGTCTCCTGTTCTCTCAAAGCTGCCTAATAAAAACATTTATGCACCTTTTATACCTATTTCAGTTTGACATGTAAAAAGATAAAATTTGGTTAGACAACCTGTTAGTGATATCATGCTTCTGCTCAGATTTTCCTTGTCTGCAAGACAACACTGGGCTAGTTTCAGTGACATAGCCAGGATTTTGCTGCTAGTATTCTTGTCAGAATAAACCACTGAAATAGCTGTATAGGGGTCTGAAGACTGGACCTGGCTAAGCTATTTACAGAATATTGGTTTACATCTTCATCAAAAGATGCCATTGGGCTAAGGCTGTGGACAGCACTCATAGGGAGGTCAGGCTGGCTTAGCTAAGGTCCAGATGGAACCATTGGAATGGCATACCTGGACTAGCTCTGGGCTTTGCAGATGTCACCTAATCAGACATCATCTGATTTGGGAGGGGTCATTTTACTTATCAAGAACTACCAAATTAAGATCAGGGAAGGTGTAAAATAAACCTCTTAAATTGGAGTAAATTCCTATTGTACCTTGCCTGATTTATACGTCGTATTTTTTTTGAAAATAAGTGTGATGATCACATACTTACTGGCTTTCACTTACTATGCTGTTCTTATTGTGGTTCCAATGTCTATTCAAACAATATTATTTTAAATTTACTTTTTTACTACATGCCATGAATGACTGAAAGGATACTCTTCCAGTAAAACAATTTTGCCAATAAAAAAAAAAATAATAAGAAAATAACAGTGGCAAAGAGAATGTCCCAGAACCCTGGACCACAACTCAAGTTTTAGCTACCGTACTTCCTTCTTATCCATCTTCTGAGTACTGTTACAATAGCTGTGACAACATGTCCTATTTTTCTCTCAGCTGAGATCATTCCCCACCAGCATAAATTAATTAACATGAATAATTCCTTTTCTCATTTTTACACATTCATAGAACCATGTCTTGCTCCCCCTTGCACGAATGAAATATGTTGTTCTCCAACATTAAACATTTTGTCAAAGTCAACTTCTTTGAATCTCACTGAATGCATATGATGTAGCCATCCTGGATACACTTGAGAAGCTGTTACTTGTTTTCAACAACACTTAGCCATGCCTGTAGTGCCAAAGATGTCATCTACCTTAAAAAGATCAGCAATAGCATGTGTGCATGTGTATTGCATCTTCCTGATACAGTAGACTCAGGAATGTTTTATATTTTCTGATTTTTACATCCAGGACCATATATATTTTCCATAAATATTGGGGAAGAAAACAATAACCTGGATATTTGAAAGAAGTAGTGCATAAAATAATGAGTAGATGGAAGATTTTGGGATTTTTTTCTTCTTAAATTGAAGTAGGTGACATTTCAAATATTCTTGACACTGAATCTGATCCCTTTCTGCGATAACTGACATTACTCTTAGCTTTTCATTTTTCTCCTTTAATAAAAATACCATTACACAAGAAATGTTTCTTGCTTTATATTTCCATTCTTCTTTTTGTGAGCTCGTGTATGTAAATTACTGACTGAAAGAAAGCTGTGTTCACCCATCTCTTCCCCACACATATTACTTTCCCTCCACTTAGAAGTTTGATTTTGCTTCTACTGAAATCATGGATGTAATTGTCATCATTTTTCATAGGACAGCATCATGACTGCAGTGAACCATCTGATCTGAAGGTGTTTTGGGTTTTTTCCTCTCTATTCACTATTAAGTTACTGACAAAAAATATCTTCAATAAAATAAATATAAATTCCATTGGTAATATGGCCAAAATAAAAGGATAGTCTATGTCTGCCTTCATTGTACTTCTACATTTTGATCTGAAGAGTCAACCTTACAACTACATGAACACACTCCTTCTATTAATGTCCATCTCTTGTAACTAGGAACCAGGTCATCTCATTGTCTGCAATAGAGAGAAGTAAAGGAAATTATGATTTGAACTTAGGTTGTCTATGTCCCATTTTTGTTTTTGATTATTTCTGTAGAAACTAAGCATTGAATAAGCAATAAATAAATCTCCCCATATTTATGCACAAACCCTGTCATCTTAACTTCATTGCTCTGAAGTCAAGAAACCTCATATGCATTTGGCAGCACTCAACAAAGAAACAAGGGTTGCAGGAGAAGTGATTTGCCTAACTCCCAAATTGAAAGTAAAGTTAGAACTGTCCATAGAACAGATCATCTGTCCTGTTCCTTTCAGGATATTGTGTACTAAAGGATAACTAATCAGCCTGCTGATACCACAAAACAAAGTAATAATAAAGGGTTATTCTATGAAAGCATGTCTTCCTGCTTTGTCGAGGTCTTTTCTATCTTGTCAATGACCTTTGTCTTAAGGATAAAGAAGAAGAGTATCCAGTTCTCTGATGATCTGGTGTCTTTAATTCCTTTCCTTTAATTCCTTTCCATTAATTCCACTGCTTGGTATCTCATGTTCTGTCATCCTTTAGGAGAACTGCATCATCTCCCTGTAAATCATCCAGGGAGGATCTTCAAGAGTTTTTCATAGAATCACTTAGGTTGGAAATGACCTTCAAGATCATCGAGTCCAACCATCAACCCAGGACTGCCAAGTCCACCACCAAACCATGTTCCCAAGGGCAACATTCAAATGTTTTTTGAACACCTCCAGGGACAGTGACTCCACCACCTCCCTGGGCAGTCTGTTCCAATGCCTGACCACCCTTTCCATAATTTTTTTTTTCTAATATCCAGCCTGAACTTCCCCTGGTGCAACTTGAGGCCATTCCCTCTTATTGTTCATCACTTGGGAGAAGAAATCGGCCACTGATCACTCCAACCCCCTTTCAGGCAGTTGTAGAGAGTGATAAGGTCTTCCCTGAGTGTCCTCTACTCGAGACTGAACAACCCCAGCTCCGTCAGCCGCTCCTCATAAGACCTGTGCTCCAGGCCTTTCNGGCCCAGAACCAAACACAGTATTCCAGGTGCCGCCTCACAAGTGTCAAGTACAGGGGGACAATCACTTCCCTACTCCTGCTGGCCATACTGTTTTTGATACAGGCCAGGATGCTGATGGCCTCCTTGCCTACCCGGGCACACTGCTGGCTCATGTTCAGCTGGCTGTCTACCAGCACTCCCAGATCTTTTTCTGCCAGGCAGATCTCCAGCCACTCTTCCCCAAGCCTGTACCTTTGCATGGGGCTGTTGTGGCCCAGGTGCAGGACCCAGCACTTTGCCTGGTTGAATCTCACACAATTGGCCTCAATGCATCTCTGCAGCCTGCCCAGGTCTCTCAGTAGCACTTTCCTACTCTCAAGGCAGATCAACACTCCCACTCAATTTGGTGTTATCCACAAATGTGCTATGGTGCAATTTGATGCCTCCATCCAGATCATTGATAAAGATACTAGACAGAACCAGCCCCAGTACAGAGTCCTGGGGAACACCGCTGGTGACCAGTTGCCAACTGGATGTGACTCCATTCACTACCACTCTTTGTGCTCAGCCATCCAGCCAGTTTTGGACCCAGAGAAGGGAATTCCCATCCAGGCCACAGATTTCACAGAAAGGCATGGAGGATCGTGTCCAAGGTAGTAAAAAATACAGGCATTATGCTCGCAAACAATTCCACAGCCTTTGATTCCAGCTCAGGAATCAATACTTCTTCTGACAGGTTCCTCTAAACAGTTCAGCTTGCATTTTTACAGCCTCTCTTTACTTCCAGTTATTACACAAGTTCATTAAGCTATTCTTCCTTCTAGATTCCATACAGAATTCTTATAAACTTATAACAGCACATAATTAAAAATAGTCTTAAGATCTCACTCATCACCAACTTCCAAACTAATAAACAGACAACTGAGTCTGAAATTCTTGTGTCTTTTGATCCAGAAAGAGAAAAGCACATTATTATATGTCTCTCTCCAGTGGAAACAGCTGTCCACACTGAACTCCATAATTAAGGTCTTTAACTGCATTGGAACAATGCTTCTGTTGCAAGGATATGTATATAGCTACACTTGTTTAATTTTTGTTTGACCCTTTGTGGCTCAAATTTTAGCTATATATATGGTCCTTTAATGTTTATACTATTGGTCTGGCTTGAGAGAAAAAGAACTTCAGGCTAAAATATATATCACAATAACAAGTTAAATTCACTACAAAAAATAAATAAAATGAAAATTTTCCACCTCTTATTTCTCAAACTCACTCATTTAGATCATGCTTGTCAAATGTCTTTGAAATCTGTTATTCTAGAAAAAATGGGGTTTGGTTTTGGTTTTGGTTTTTTTTGACTGAAAAGAGCTACATTGTAAGCACATAAAGGCAAATATTCATAGAAGTAAGTAGATATCCACATTATGTAAACATAGCTAACTCCTTTGCCTTCAGTACATCTTTGTTAATTCACATACTGGGATCTGGCTAAAATTTGTTTGATGTATAAACAATGCCAATACATGTATAAATTGCAGTCTATTTGACTAAGTATTACACTAGCTATTCTTACTGATAAATGTAATTTATATACTTGAGTTCCTTTACAGTAGCATTTCTGTATGTTATAAATAAGAATCTAATGTCTGTTTTAAAAATAGTACTGCTCCTATGGAAAGTGTTAAGAATTAAATCAACAACTGGAATGAGAAAACCATATTTTATTGGTTTTTTTTCCCCTTTTTTAAGGAGCAACGATACAGATATGCTAAAGATGATAAATGTGAATTTTTGAGAATAGTTGTATCATGACTGCTCTGTTTCACATGGAAATGCCAGCCTTCCTCTCCTCAAGCAGTAGGAAATTTCCCTGTTACCTCAGTGGCATAGCACAAGGTCTGTCAAAAACTACAATCCTTCTGCATTACATGACTGTTCAGGGAATATTTCATGGGACTTAAATCATCCTCAGCATTTCTCTGAGAAACAGCAAAGTTAACAAGCCTCCTCCATTATCGAAACAGCAGGAAACCCCTGCAAGCTCTCTCATCAACAGCCTAGGAACACATCCACACTGTGGAAGCAGAGAGAGCATCTGAAAAATGAAGCTGGGGCATGGATCACTTTAACACAACTAGTAAGGAGGAATGAAAAATAATAATAACAAAAAAAAAAAAAAGAGAAAAAATGAAGCACTTCCTTAGAACTAAAATAGCATTGTCATTATTCCATAGCCTTGATGACACACCAGAACTGTGGGTAACCACAACATTTAGAGAGAAGAAATATAGTGCCATACAAATTGAGATTTTTGTACTTTTTACCTCCAGAGGATTTTACTGACTTAGATAGAAAAAGAAATGCTCTACCACACTTCAAATATATTTCAACCTCTGTAAAACTACAGCCACCAGCAGGACTTCACTTCACTTCAGGAATAACTTCAGATCGCTGTGGGTGTGAATAGTCAGCAGGCCAGAAAACTAACTTACAAGTAAGTAAAATGACATATACCAAGCAAAATGTAGCACATCATTGCACATTATATGGAAGTGAAAAAACTTGGCCCTTCTATTTATTGCCACATTAAATTACATCCAGAAGTTGAAGTGAGTGCATGTATCAGTAGGCATCAGAAGTGAATATTAAGCATGCAAACGAGCCTTGTAAATACACTGTGAAAATAATTAAAAGGTGGCATGGTTTCTTTATCCTGGTAGGGACCCTCCTCAAGCGTAACGAGACCACTGGTACATGTGGAGCCCCAGCCCAGCCCTGGCTGCCCCCACAGGCAAGGGCCCAGCAGATTGTGCAGCTGGGCCTGCTCCTTCGGCTGCTCCACACTGCTTCCTCGCCTGCTCAAGGCAGCACTATCCCACTTCCCCAGTGTCCTCTCTCAACTGTAACACTTACCTACTCTTCTGAGACACGTATTTCACACCCTCTCTCCTTTCCCAGGAGCAAGCATGGGTTCCTATTCCTAATTTTCCTCACAAAATGGGGCCACCTGCTGTGCCAGGCCCTGAAAGGCCTGCCTGCTCACCCCCTCTGTAAGGTGTCCCCTTCCCACCAAGCACTGTGGCTGAGGGGCTGGTGTAACAAATCATTATGAAAGGAGGAACTCTCTAATGAGGATTATAATGAGCAATAATTACAGTGGAAAACTTCAGGCTGAAGGATTGCTTGCTTAAGTAATGATATTCTAAAAGCTGTATAATCTCTTCCGTCAACATTTGTATGGGACCTTGGATTCCAAAGCCATCATGGGTTTTTCTTAACCATGAGAAAACAGAGGAAAAAAACCCAACAGATTGCATTTCATCTAAAAAAAAGCCCTGAGGCAAACAATTAAAAAAAATAAAATCAGAACTTTTATTAAGCAAATCACTTCAAGGAGAAATCCAAATCACTTCTGGAGACAATCAAACTAAATATAAGATTGTGTCTTCTTTGAGTCCTGATCAATAGTATAAATATTGACTTATTATTATTATTACTATTATTATAAGAAAATAGAGGCTTAAAGTGAAAATTGTTTTTTCATAAAGTGGTAAACATCTCTGTTTAAAAATTTTTGTTTGAAAGGAAAAATAAGGTAGACCATGACTAGAGGAAAGAAAATTCTGTTATGCTTACTTGCTGAGGGAGAATTGATGCACAAAGAAATAAAACTCCTTTCTTAAATTCATGAAGAAAGTTTATATTCATGAACAAATGAACTGAAATCACCTGAGTTACAGTGGAAGATCTTTTTCTCTTTACAATAAATGATATGTCCAGGAAAGAGAGCAAAGTAACTCTCTATTTTATGCACACATATGCACCCACTTGAATTCCACTGCCCATATAGCTTTCCCTAGCTGCTGTAACAAGTTAAAGTTTACAGAAAAAATATATTTCAAAAGTTTTTTAATGTTTCTTCACTTCTATTTCTTTTATTTAGCTAAATTATATTAAAAAAGTCCTATAAGTGTTTCCAGAGAACATACACCCTACTTCAAAAATAGAGGCATGCTTAGCTAGCTGCATGGTTTACTTGTGAAGAGAGGAAAAATTTTCCTTTCCAGTTTTTAGTACTTTCAAGGGTTTTGCTTCAAAAAGATTCAGCAAAGATTTGCAGGAATAGCCTCAACCTGCAGACAACTGTCCATGTTTTAGAGTCTTGTGAGTTTATCAGAAGCCCTTGAAAGGCATATTAGAAGATTATTAATGACCATTTTTGCTGTTTGAATAAGAAAATTCAGTGTGTTCAGCTTACTGAGTTTCATTGCTAGAGGTGTATGATGGATGTGCATCCAGTTAACAGAAGCTCTGTATAGTACCCCGGGTTTGAACTTACCTCTAAGTTACTCAAAACTTTGTTTAGAAATCAGCCTGGACCCTCAAATTAGAGAAGGTTTCCCAACACCTCTCAGTTTTTGTTACTGAGAAATGCAATAAGAGATCTTACTCTGCTTTTGGTAATTTTAATCCTTGTTCCAGACAAAGACATAAGCAAAGAAAAGTGAGAAAATTAAAAATAAAACAGGCAAAACAGTGTATTGAAGTTTTTGTGAACAGCAAGAGTCATCCTCACTTTCAGTACATTTGAAGAAGTAAGCTTATCTTTATTAATTGCAGATCCTATGAGGAAAGTCCGAGAGAGTTGGGGTTGTTTAGCCTGGAGAAGAGAAGGCTCTGGGGAGACCTTATTATGGCCTTTCAGTACTTTTTATAAGAAAGTTGGAGACAAACTTTTTAGTAGGGTCTGTTTTCATAGGTCAAGGGGTAATAGTTTTAAACCAAAAGCAATTTTTTACAATGAGGGTGGTGAAACACTGGAACAGGTTGCCCAGAGAGGTGGTAGAAGTCTCATCCCTGGAAACATTTAAAGTCAGGTTGGATGGGGCTCTGAGTAACTTGATGTAACTTGATGTAACTTGATGCTTATTTCAGGGGGATTGGACAAGATATCCTTTAAAGCTCCTTTCCGACCCAAATTATTCTATGATTCCATGTTTATTAAAGCAACCTTTCATATTGTTTTATGTTTTACAATACAATATCTGGTACTATTCATACTGCAATAGAGAGTAGTTTCCATAACTGACTACAAGCAATATTTGAAGAGTTTTTGAAACTGGAAATTATCCATAATAAAAACATGTGGTCAAATTAGTCATCCGCATTATACATATATTCAAAATTAACTGTTCATCATTTTTAATAACTTTTTAACAATACTGAACAGTATAAATCAAATAAATAAAACAAAAATGGTATTACTAATTCTTGAGAGAAATACCTCTGATTTCAGAAATAATTTGATTTTCCTGAGTTTTCACTATAATCAAGGTATTTACTAGCATGATTTGTTTCACCCTTCACCAGCTAAAGAGGCAAAGCTGACAGGTTGGTGAAAATATAATTAGTTTATTGTTTCTTCATCTAAGATAAGGTATACATCGAGAAATTACACTAATCTGACAATTTACTGAACTGAAACTCAGTCAATAGTTATAATTCAAAATTTATTTGGTATTGACATACCTGGAGTTAAATAGTCATTCACAGTGAAAATGTTATTTACCAGATGACGTAAAATGATTGTTTGGCCCTCAGTATTCAAAAGTGACCAAAAGAAGCAGTAGTCCTTTGTTTTTGCAGCAGGTTGTTCACTTTTTTGTTTCTGTTACATCCTTGTGACTTTAAATCTTTTCATTAGTTCCTGATAACATGGATAGCTAAAAAGGAAACAAAACACAATATGATACCATTTATTCATTCTATGGCTCTGTTGGTATGATCTCAACAAAGATGTCAATAAAGATTTTTTAATGCTCTCATGAGAAAGTTTAAGCTGTTGAGCACAAGTATGAGTCTTCCTTGGACTGACTGGGTGAATATATTGGCTGGTGCAGCTACAGGTTGAAGAAGAGGACTATAGATAATCAGGATAAAGACAGATCGTTTGTAAGTTAGGACGAGTCAGATTTCTTAGTATCATTCATTTTGCATTTGATTAACAGGATGTAGCTACCATATTTACTCGTCCATCTGCCTGCAATACAATTGAATAATCATCAAGAAAAATAACACTCTAGTGAGCATTGTTTATATTTATTTTAGAAGTCAAAGATCAGTGTTCTGAGTGCATCCTGGGGGTTTGGCTGCTTAGGTTCAGGACCAAGTTAGGTAATGGCACAAACATTCAGCTTTGGACAGACCTGTTTGAGAAAGCTCTGCTAGGAAAACTTAGCAGGATCACCCCAACCAGCAGGTATAGGAAATTCTGTGTCTGTGTACTAAACAGAGGATGTGCTTGGTTTTACATACATGCCATAGAAATAGGCTAAATGTCCTTTCCTATCAGTTGCTTGTCAAATGTCTGTATCATCCTTTGCCTGCTTATCTTGTGGAAAAAAAGTATCTAAAGTTTGGTTTTGGTGCTGCAAGGCAGTGTGGAATAGATGTAATTTGAAGTGCACAAAGGTTTTTATGGACGTCAATAACACCTTTCAAATGATTGAAATTATACATAGGCATAAAGATGTCTTTACAATTAAATTATTACATTTAAAGATAATCCCAGGAATGTTAAAATTAAAATCCGTAGGAAGAACGTTAAATCCTTCCTAACTACCAAGTCCACCATGCCAGCTCAGCAACCTTTGAGGAGATCCAGCAACCTTCATAAACACTGTGTTCTAGGAAACTGAGGTTCTTGTTTTTGCTGGAGGAAATAAGCCAAGTTAAGGGAAATTTGCCTCAATAGTCATCTTTTTAAAACAGAAGGATAAAATAATAATAACAAGGCTTTCCTGTCCCCTATTCTATATATATGTATATATTTAGGGAATTAAAACTATTTAGAAACAACAACAAAACATTTTGGCAATGTGTGCTTAATTATACAAATACTTGACTGAATAGTGTGTAATTTATGGATAGGATTATAGAGTTCTAAAACTGCTAGAAGTCTCAATCTGGTGATAGGAAATGTACTTTCCTTACACCAATATTATTGAACTGTGACAAAAATTGGATGTAGATAAATCCTAACATTGCAGGCCTGATTGAGAGTTCTGCTAAACTGAGTTGCTGGTCTGAAGGAAATAGGATAGATGCAATCAGATAACTTCCAGCTTTGCATGAGCTTTCTTTCTCCTTGGGGATATAAGCAACCCTTTTGCTCATATTCTGTAGTAGAAACCTGAAGGACTGAAGCAATCTCACTGTGAGGAAGCAGACAACTCAGATGAATTCAATGAATTGGATTGGTTTATAGCAGGATAGGAGCACCTTTTCTAGAGGGTCTTTCCAAGGACAAACAAAGCAATTCACATTTGGCTCAATAGCACTCATTCACATAGTAGGAAAGATTAATTACCTTATTGCAGGAATGAGAGGGCTCTTTTAATAGCTGAAGTTATTTTATAGGTCAGATAAGATGATAATGGTAGTTCTTTTTGACCTTAAAATCTATGGATCAGTGCTTTAATCTGTAGAGGCCCTACCAGATTTCTTATATACAGACTAAAAATTAAACACTGTTTCGAAAGTTTAGAAATATCTTTTTCCTCCCTAGAAATGACAAGGTGGGAGACAGATGATGATTTTAGCCACCTTTTTAAAAATCTCCAATTTTATTTCAGGCACAGCATCAACAAGTTCTTTATCCCCTCAGAAAAATAATGATTTTAAAAGGCTTCTACAATCTTTGGCTGAATTGTTTTTCGGTAGATTTAGAAGTCACATCTAATGAGTACAAGTATGTATCATTTATTGATCTTTGCAGCACATACTGTATGGCAAAAAGTAATGAATATGAGGCACTAAACATTCTTTCATAGGTTCACATCACATTAGTATGATAATAAAGAAATGCTGAATTTTAAAGTTTGATTGCCTACAAAATTGGGTGAAAGGAATGATTTTCATTTCTGTGCAATACTATAAGAGCTAATCATAAGCGATGAAGAACTGACTGTTGTATTCTTTCACTTCCATGAAAATATTTAGCATCTCCCAATTTCTGTGAATAGCAAAGGAAAAAGCAGAGATAATGGTCAGGTTTTGTTTATTTTTATGGATTAGTTTTCCAATGCGAACTGTCTGCTGTCTTCTAAAAGAGTGCAATTTCATAGAAATATTTCCACAGAATAAAAGTATCAAATGCAAAAATGGTATCACCCAGTGGTCAGGACATAGCTTATTTTTATGCTCAAACAAAAAAAATTCTTTTTTCTGGGAAACGCTACACTTCTTTTGACTGGAATGATGTGTGTCCTGTTTCAATGGAACGTCTCATCTCTATTTAACCAGCATTCTTCACCATAGCCTTTGTTTTTTCATGCTCAATAACTTTGACATTGATTTTGGGACAGTTTGTTTCTGTGAGAAAAGTGGTTTTGAGCAAGCAATACAAGTTCATGATTGTAAGGTAATCAATTCCTTAGAAGACACATATGAAGAAAAGGTTGTATATATAGAAAAATACAGGTTTTGCTCTATTCAAACTTCTTATTTTCTTATTCTTAGAGAAAATATGATTTTTGGAAATTTAGAAAGACAAATCAAATAATTCAGTGGTTTACAATGCTGGTGTGACTTCACTTCAGCTCAGTTTTCTACATAGCTGTTGTCCCAAACTTCCTCTACCTTACCAATGCATATCCATCTATATATATGAAATCCTTGCCAAAAATCTTGATTCTTTTGATGAAAATAACTGACACAGTTTGCAGCATAGTTAGAAGCCAGGCAAGTCCTTTGCCTGTTGGGGATCCAGGCAAGGACAGGTGATATGACACCAATCTGGCGGCAAGCTGCCCCAGGGCGCACAGAGCCGGCCACACTTCCAGCACTTGATGTTCTAACTGGTATTGTAGGTCTAACAGTCTTCAATGTCCACTACACAGAGTACATACTGCTCTCTCCTCTGGTGCTCAGGCACTGAGGCCTTATAGTCCCCCCAGCCCTGCCTTTTAAAGTCCTTATCCTTGTTAAGTAATCAACCTTATTAGTACAAAACAATTATCACCTGAGAGTGCAATGATCAGTGGGGCTGCCCTATCAACCAACAAGCAGTTAGCACTCTGTTCAGCCTCTACATTGCCTTAAGTTGCTTATTGGCTCTGGGTGAAGATAAACTGACAGTTCTCCAGTGTCTTCCAAATTAACTTTTGTATAACCAAATATGTTCTTTCATAATTCACTGCAAAGGAGTTATGGAACAACTGAACATAGAGACCCATAAAATCACCCTCCAACAGTAGCTGGTGAAAACATATCACCTGTAGGTGAAATATGAGAGTCAAACCTGGTGAGTTCATCAAAAGGACAGAATCAAATTCAACACTGATGACAGACCAAGGGGGTCTCAGTTCCCGGAACTGGAAGACCATGACTGCAACAATGATCAACTCCCAGTTGACCCTGAACTTGTGTGGGATATGCTGCTATAGTTAGATCCCTACAAGTCCATGGGGTCCAATGGGATTCATCAGAGAATCCTCAAAGAGCTAGCTGATATCATCCCTAAGCCTCTCTAGATGACTTTTGGGAGATCTTGGGAATCTGGAGAGGTCCCAGCTGACTGGAAGATGGCTAACGTTGTTCCAATTTTTAAGAGCAGGAAGGAGGACCCTGGAAACTACAAGCCAGTCAGTCTCACTTCACTGCTTGGTAATATTTTGGAAACGATTATTCTGGGAGGTATTGAAAAACACCTGAAGGGTAATGCAGTTATCAGTCACAGTCAGCATGGCGTCATGAGGGGAAAGTCCTGCTTGTCAAACTTAATTTCCTTTTATAACAAGGTAACCCACCTAGCTGATCAAGGAAAGCCAGTGGACATAATATTTTTGGACTTCAGCAAAGCTTTTTACACTGTCTCTCACAGTATCCTTCCGGACCAAATGTCCAGCATACAGCTGGACAACTGTGTTACATGATGGGTGAGCAACTGGCTCACAGGTTGGGCACAGAAAGTGTTGGTGAATGTGGTAACATCAGGCTCTCATCGTGTGGGGTCCCTCAGGACTCCATCCTAGGCCTAGGTCTCTTCAACATCTTCATCAATGACTTGGATGAAGGACTTGAAAGAATCCTAAGCAAGTTTGCAAATGATACTAAATTGGGAAGAGTTGTCTACTCCCTCAAGGACAGGCAGGCCCTGCAGGGGGACCTCAATAAATTGAGAGGTGAGCAATCTCCAACCACGTGAAGGGCAAGGGCACAAGGGCAAGTGCTGATTTCTACACTTGGGATGGGGTAATCCTGGTGTTATGTGTAGACTAAGGAACAAGTGACTGAAGAGTAACACGGCGGAGAGGGATCTCAGGGTCCTGGTTGATGGCAA
>VZRW01009995.1:0-39078 GCA_013398125.1 Aegotheles bennettii | reverse complement strand
TCTGTGATTCTGTGATTTATTTGCCTCAACTGTCTCTGGTTGCACTGATCTTCACACTCATAACACAGGCCTAGACTCAAGATATGTAGCTTTCTCTTTCAGCAGAATCAAGGAAGAACTTCAAGTTTCCAGGTGGAAAACTGAGTTTCTAATTGCAGCTAAAATGAGCTGAGCCATATTATCAAGGGAAAAAAAATATCACATTTAGTTTTTTGGCTGACCTCTATAAATTCGATTAATCTTTAACGTAAAGGATAATTTTGATATGAATCTCTGAAGTTTTTCCATGTTTACATTGAAATGAAAGACATAAGTGAGAATGTTACATGTTCCTTTAATGCTGAATCACTCATGTTTAGAAAAGACCTAACACCTCATGGTCGGTCCTCAAGGTTGATATGGTTGCCAGGCTTTTAAACGAGATGCCTTACCTTTCTGAAGTAAACTGTAAAGAAAGCAGACTTGTATCATCAACTATACTAGAGACCTCCCAGACGCAATTTCTTTGTTTGTGAGTGCAAAAATGCCCTCAAGCCCCAGCTTCTTGCTTTGATTATTTTCCATAGACGTTTACAAATAAATGGAAGAAATGCAGTAGGTGAACATGAGGGCTTGTAGTATTTTCTAAGTGTTATGTAATATTCTTAAATGGTAATGTCTGCATCAGGGACAGGCTTTGACTTCATTTTAGTACAATTTCTGGCACAGTGCAGCCTTAACACATGACTCCAGTTTCTTGTCATTACCATGTTACAAATAATAATTTGTAATAGTAGTGAACAATATATTTAAAAGCAGGAGACAAATATAACCAATAGCAGAATTTTACAATGCCACAGTGGCATTAGGAACCAGTCATCTGAAAAATAAATCTGTTTGAAGAGATCATATTATGATGCTATGACTTTACTGATTAGAAATTCTATAGGCCAGAAACATAATTTTGTTCAAGCCAGCAATAATAATTAGTGATATAGAAGTCTAATTATTTGTTGCTCTTTCCTTCAGAAATTCCATTTCAATCATTCAGAAAGTCTTTGTTTATTTATTGCTAACTAGCGTAAAAACCCCAATTTATACCATGAAATTAAAAAGTGGTATTGGTAGAAGCTGCCTTCATGCTGCAACTCATATCAAGAAGGTGAAAAGAAAGAAGGAACATAGTGCTGCTGTTTGTTAATTAATAATAAGCCAGCCAAGCATTGCAGAACACTAAACCCACTCCACTACAGCTGAGATGTAAGTCTCTTTTTTTTCTTATTATCTATATTTCAGTTACTTCTAAAAACCACTGACTGGTCTCAGGGTGCCATTGTACAGATACAAAATGGATGCATGTCCTTGAAGAATGCCAGTCTGAATATAGTAAAACAGAGAGAACTGAGTCAGTGAAGCAGCTTGTCCATTAACTCCTGACAATAAAAATAAGGAAATAAATATCTCCTTTCTTTCAGTCTAGGATGCAAGTCAGTAGATTTCCTGCCTTCTACCTATGTAAAATTTCAGTTCAGTTTTTTTTACTCACATAATTCCTCTGTTTCTTGAATGCTATTGTTTTATGCTAGACTTAACACTTCTTAAAGGAATCTCCATCTTTATTATTGATTTGCTATTTTGTTACAAGCCATTTACTGTAGTTAGTAATATTCAATTATTCAATATTAGAAAATATTAAAACTATCTGAAGCCAACAATATAGACGATAGATTAGCAAAGTGAGAGTAAAACTACAGGCAGTATAAGGCCTGTTTGTGTTTAGTCGTAATAAAGTAAAACAAGGTGGCTGCTTTTTAAGATAGGAAAATTCAGAACCGAGAAATTGGCTGGAAAATTTCTGTGGTCTGTTATCAGAAAGCATGCTTACAAGACACATCATCTTTTGTCTTCTTTTCAATAAGATAATCCTGTACTAGCAACAGTTATACACATTTTAAGATAGTTTGTTTGACATTTTTATTGAAATAGTTTTAGAGTTAGTAAAAAAAATTATTTTTCTTCATGTTAAGAATGATTTATTTTTTTTTAAGCTTTCTAGATTGAAATTGTGTTATTTTGACACTGAACCTCTGATTACACTATGGTTCACACATGTAGATGTCCCAAAATGTGCCTTGTAATGTACTTCTCAAGTATACATATACGAGGTAAGATTTTTTCCCTTTATAATGTATTGGCTACTTGTGAGTAATCTACAAGGTAAAGATTGTATTTTGTATCTGAACATCAGATTTCCTTGTCATTAATTATCCATATAATCAATCACTTCACAAAAGTCTCAAAGCATTTACATATGAATTCCTCATCTCTTAGTTGTACTGCATTGTTCTTTTATTAACCCTCCGGATTTTGTTTGAGATAATAAGAGGATTGGTTTGTGGGTTGTTCTTTTTTACGTTTGGTTTGGTTTTTTGTGGTTGTTTTTGTTGTTATTGTTTGTTTTGCTTTTGTTTTTGTTTGTGTTTTCTTAATTTAGTTTATTTATGTAATAATGAAAAAGAAAATAGTAAAATATATACAAATATATACAAATATACACAAACCCACTACCGTGCTTCCCCCTCCCCCAATAACGCTCACCTTACCCCTGAGGTTAATACAAGGCACAGAGTTATACTCAAGTCCAGATAGCAGTTGTGAGCAGTGCTCTTCTAGCAGTGAAGGCTGAGTGCCAACACTGCAAACACCACCGCTCCAGAGAGAACTCTGCAAGTGGGCCTCAGGCATGGGTGGACTGACCACACAGAGGAACCTTCCCAAAAAAGCCATAGGTGAAGAAAATCTTGACCCTGTGATTGCTCAGATTTATACCGAACTGTAGGTTCCCTCAAAACTCGAGTGTGCTCACTGAATCTATGAAGCTGCTTGTCCTCTTCTATTGACTACAGAGAAAACTTAACCTGATGAAGTTCCTAATTTGGAACCTCCTTATTTGGCATCTCTGTCCCATGTCTCTAAATAGGCATTATAATTCTTTGTCAGCTGTGTGACTGGTTAAACTCACTGTTTTAAAAATCTAGACACAGTTCAAGGCAAATGTATGCTAAGTCAGAACTACACTGTTTAACTTATTTCTGGGGCTGTGTTGAGGTTGGTCAAATACTTGAGATATACCTATTCAAATTAGTCTGAGAACAATTTTTATTTTTTAAAAAATTTTTGGTTCATATTACCACATATGCTAATTTTGTCTGTTTATTAGGTAACTGTTCACATTCTCAGGAAGTTTACTTTTCACATTGAACCTACAGATCTGGATATATGTTTTTGATATCATTCTAAAATTTTATGGACTATGGAAAAAAAAAATCTTAATTGTTTGGTAACTAACATATATTTGATAGTACATGCACTGAATATCTCAGTTCCAAATATCATTTGGCTTAACCAGACAGGCAATCTGGCAGAGAATGAAATGACACATGACCAGAGTTGTGATTTATAAACTTCATGTTCTGCCCACGACTACTGTAATATTTTTTGAGACAATATGGGATTATTATTTTTTATTATGGGGTTATTATTTTTTCTGCCCTGTGTACCTTTTTATCTATTTATTTACCTTTGCATAGGTTAATGTCAACTGACTGTTCTGACTAGGGAAAAATTTGAAACTCCTAGCTAAACAATGCATCACATTTCCTTTGATCAGTATAAAAAAATGAAATAAAATTAAAAAATGGATCTACTGACCATGGATACTTTTCATCTGGCTATTAAAATACTCTAACAATAAGAAAAAAATAATTTCTGGGACTGTATGTTAATAATAGAAGAAATGAGAAGTGTGTGGAAAATTGACTAATTTTAAAATGGGATCTGATAAATGTATAGATTGGATTATAAGATGTAATTGTGTTTGGTATTAGAGGACAGGATTTGTCTGCTCAGATATCCTCTCCTGCTTCTTTATGCTGTGTTCTGTTATTCATTCAGTGCTTTAAATAAAGACCTTTTTATCTGATTTCATAAGCAAAAAAATGAGGAAAGTCTCCCTATTTGGACCATCTGCATATATTGTAATTTCTGGCTTTATATCTTGATTTCAACATGCCTGCTTCACTACTGTCTCAAGCCACCTGTCATTTACATTTTTGAAAGCAAACTTTATGGCAGGTATTAACTACATACATTCAGTATGCTACAATTTTACTGTTGTATTTTCCAGGAAGAGCTCAATATTGAATTAGATCCAAAAAATGTTGTAGATTACAGGTTTACTGGCAGCTAATAACTATGTACAGCTATGGACAGAAGTTTGTATATGGGTAATTTTTGGTAGGGTTCTGCTTCAGCTCATTTCATAAGCAGACTCTAAATAGTAAACATAATAACTAGAAGTAGATGATGAAAACTCAGTGAGGACCTTGCCAGAAAATCTCTCTTTTACAAAAACATTAACAAAAAGATACAAGAAATGTAAGTAGTAAGGAAATAGTGAAATATGACCAACAACTGATAGGGACTCAGCTCGATCATCAAAATGTAGACTCAAAATACAATAAAACCAATACTGTGTATCTTACTTATTGCATGTGTAGAGACACCTCAAGTAACACGAATAATGCGAAAGAATGAAAGTCATTAGGAATGATGTTTGAGGGCTGTTTAAGTAATGCTACCTAACATCCATCTTTCTTTCTTTCTTTCTTTCTTTCTTTCTTTCTTTCTTTCTTTCTTTCTTTCTTTCTTCCTTTCTCTCTTTCTCTCTTTCTCTCTTTCTCTCTTTCTTCTCTCTCTCTCTCTCTTCATGCACCTTTAGAAATGTAGGGAAGCAAATTGCTGTCAGAGGACTCCAGGGCCTTAAAGTCAGTTATTTCATCATTCTGCCTCCATTATCTTACTCTGCACCTTCATGGAGATGCAAAAATGACTCTGCTATCTCTGGACATTACAAGGTCAGACTGCTTTTCAGTTCAGTGGACTCCTTAAAGTGCTACTGTCAACTCATGAGGCTGAGTCAGATAAGCTGAGTACAGGTGGCAGCTCTACAGAAGAAGAAAACTGCCTTTCCCCATTCCCCTCCCACTCTTCAGTCTACACTGAATCTGAGGAACAGGAACTGCAGGAACAAGCCATGAATTGATAAATTGGCAGAGCTCAGAGATCAGTCAGTGAGTCAGTCAATCTTAAGAGCAATTCATTCTTGGATTTGTGGATGCTGTGCAAAAGGATGCTTAGAAAAATCTAGGATAGGGTAGTTATTAAAGGAGATTAAAGGGGATTATCAAGTGCTTCAGCAAGTTATAATTAAAAAAAAAAAAANAAAAAAAAGAAAGAGAGAGGAGAAGAGAGAGAGCAACAGCAAGGGAGAGTAGGCTGATTTTTCCAGTCAGTGAAGTTTCAAGGATAAGAAGCCTAGTTTTGTTTTGTTATTGGCTTCAATATTAATTATACAGTATTTTTTCCACTTAACAAAAAGAATCATCTCCTTCAATCCAAATTCCCTAGTTCATTTCTTCAAGGTAATAATGCCTATATAAGACACAGACTAAATGTTTCTGTCAATTAGAGGTGCACCAGCCTAGCACACCTGCTGAAATTTTTGCCTCCTCTGAAAATCGAGTGTCTCGTGACACACAGATAGCCCAGGTATGAATCGTATCATCCTAAATGGAAAAAGCAATTCAGCATTTGTTTCAATCATGCAAAGTGTTCTGCAGGGAAGTATTTTTTTCTGACTCTTCATCTGCAGGAAAAACTGGGTGAATTTTATGGTGTTATACAGAATATCAGACTACATAACCTGACAGTCACATGTGCCTTTATAAAGCTGACTGTCTGTCTATCTTTCTATGTAATCACTTATTATTTTGCATATTCAACATTAGTATAGCATCTGGTTGACCTCAGACTAAGGTATTTATAGCCAGAATACATTCTTACAGAACCAGTACCGAATATGCATCCCAAAGAAAGTAAAATAAACCAGAAACCTTTCAGACTCCTGAGGTAGTCAGTAATTTTTTACATTTTTTTTTTAATAACAAAAAACCAACCCCAAAAACAAACAAAACACAAAAAATCTTGGATCTAGGTGGAACTTACTTTTACTGCTTTTACCCTGTCCAAGAAGCTGAATGGCTAGAACTAGCTTCTGTGGTCACCTGGAATCTGAGAGTATCTTGTTCTTCTAAAAAAAGATAATTTTTTTCAAACTACACAGCAAAATCCAATCTTGAAGTACAAACCTCTTTGATTCTCCTTCCTGGTCTGTCTTCAAAGGTTGTTTCAGTTTCTAAACAAGTGATGGAGCACTTTCTGCTTTTGAGACTCCTGGATTTCTAAACTGTGGACTAGGACCCCACCTCATCTAAAGATGAGGATATTCCCATAGACATTAACATTCTCAACACTGCAGCACACCCTCATTTTTTATATGGAATGTCTAGGAATGACATGTAGCTGATTAACACTTGTTGACCATACCGAAACCTCGTAGCTGAAGCTAATTCCTCCCCTTGTATTCAGACCACATTCAAGATTCTATTAAAATGTTTTCAGCATGTGCTGTGTCTTTCACTTATCAATGCTAACGACCAGATCTTGAAATCTCCATTATTCCGTGTGGTGCTTTTTGCTTTCCCTAGCTGTGCTACACAGAACCTGACATAGCCAGAGCTTGTAAAGACCCTTTATGTCCTTAGATTCCAGACCTGCAAGGTCACTTCATCAAACCAAGGCTCATTAAAAAGAAGGAAGAAAGGTGATCTACCATTCTGACCTCAGATATTGTAGCTGAAAAAGCCCTTTCCCATTTATATTTCAACTTTCAATGAGTATATGACTCAGTACTGAAAGGATTTGTAGCTGACACTCAATAGAAGCTGCTCTCGAATTTTGACAAATCCCATCTTGAGCCGAGAAGAGAAACAGATATTGATCCTAAGTGTACCTAATTCATCTCTGCACTTGTAATCCTGAAAGAAAATGGCTTCTATGACCAGAGGGCGTTCAAAATTTTTTCCATCTTGTAAAATAAACAGCAATTATTTTGGTGTGTCTTCATGTGTCAGGAGCAACATTGTAAGTAAACAAAGCACAGATTTTTTTTCTTCTCTTTCCTGAGCATAGTTATAAGAACTGCTGGCCCTTTTGCTTGGACTAATTAAATTGTATCAAATAATTTAGGCTGATAAAAGTCGGGAGGCCACAACACCACAGCTGAGATGTGTGGCTCTGAAAGTAAGCTTAATTCCTTTATCAGAGAACTGTATTTCAACAGGGATCATGTAATATATTGTGAGGAAATGCATTTCAATCTGATGATCAAGCCTCAGTAGCAGTGTGGTGGCACTAGAACTCGGAGGGTGCTGAGAGTTACGAGGCTGAGTTCTGTTATCAATTACATTTGTGTAAAACTGGAGAAATTCTATTGATTTTACTGGTGTGGTTTAAGATACAGCCTAAGGTTAGGATCTAGCCCACAGTTTTATTTATTGTTCCTTTTTTCAGCATGTCATATCAGAACAGTTGACTGCAAAATGTAAAATCTTTAGAAGCTCTGTCCTGAGAGTCACTTGAGACAAGAGCTGGATGGGCAGCAACCAACCATCTTAGGTGATGAATATTTTGAGTTTATAAAGCACACTCAACTAAGACGTAACCATGCTGCATACTGTGCGTGAAGTCCTCCTCTGATACAGAAGAAACAGTCTGTCGTGGGAAATAGCCAGAACAGGCATTTACACCTCAGTGTCCCATCACTATTGGGATACTGAATTTTATAAGGCAACTGAGACTCTTCCCTGAAGTAGCTAAGATTCACTAAATATGCTGAGTTCCTGCAAAAAGTTTTTATTTGAGTGAATCAGTCTTTTATGACAGCAATGACAACAAATGCTGAAAAATTTCCTATCAGGTCCAATAATCACGCAAGGGAGCATCTGGCTGCAAAAGACTGGTGAGCAGAGCATTTTATAGACAGGTGAGAGGCATTAAGTGCAACTCAGCAGGGTTTTGACACTTTTAAGCAAGAGGCTTTTATGGGAGAGAGAAAAAGAGGAATTTAGTCTACATTTTTGATTTTTAAGGGCATTATTATCTTAGAAAAAAGGGTAATGTGACATATTTTTGTGTATATGGATAATAGTTGAAAATCGATATCAAACAAATAAGCACCCAAATTTTAACCAGTTCTAGATCTGTTTTCAGTTTACTTTTTCTTTTTTTCTCTAGAAATCTAGTTCTTATTTCAGTGGCATCTGTCTCCAAGAAAAGATGCACCTCAGTAAGACTACAATCATGATCCATTCAAGTAATTCCCAAAGATGTTGCCTATTAGTAGTGAGATAATCAAAACAGAGATGGCAGGTAGGAGATTTTGTGCTCTGCTAGCTGATTCAGAAGCCATTCTCTTGAAGCTGTAGGGATCTGGCCTGTGGGTTCCTATGAGATTGCTGGGTTGTACTAAAAGTGAATGTCCAGCTTTGTGTCCCACCACAAATTTCAGCTAAAGGAAAGGAAAGGGAAGTCCTGGGTGTCCATGTATAGACAAGTTAGAGTTCACCTTCAAGCAGAAGTCCATAGCTTCTTTCAGAAATACCAAATGCTTTCTGAATTTTCAGCTAGCAAATGCACAAATATTAAATAAATGATGTCAGAACAGGAAAAGTTAATCCTGTGAATTCAGAAATATATATTTATTTTTATTAAAAAAAGAAAGGTGTAATTACATGTCCTGGGTTAGAGAAATACAAATAAGGAATTTATTCATCGCCATTTTCATTTGTCAATATCTTGCTGTTATGGGTAACTTCTGAAATATGGGGGGCAGAGAAAGCTCTATTTTTTTTATAATGACGAAAATACAAAATGTGTGCCAAAATGAATGTTTTGGGGAGAAAAAAGGCATAAAAAATAAATACAATATGATTTTCTTTTAGAAAAAGTTCATATATAGTGTTTTGTGTTTATACAATATTTTTATTGTTTTATTGATTAGTGCAAGATTGCTGATGATTATACACAAGCAAAAAATAGGACTTAATTTTATGTGGTTTCTCATGAGTATCTGTCAGAAACACCCAGTTACTTCTTCAGACAGAGTACAACATAGATCTGCTGAAGTTACCAAAGCTCTAGTGCAGAACAGCTTATAAATTATCTGGAATTAATACTGGATAATAAACAAGTAAAATTACTCAACCATATCTACAAACTCACTTTACAGGGCTAGAAGAACCCAGAAATAGGTGGGACTCTAAAGCTGGCTGTTGGACAACAGGAATCATCCAGACAGTGTTCAACAGTCAGGTCATTTAGGTACTCTGATCACCAGGTTAACTGATGTGAAACCTGTGGCATATAGAAATAAACCATAATGTTAGAATTTATTTTCTTTCTTTGCTATGACAAAATTCCTATAAAAGTAAATAAATAAATAATTACATACATAAAGACATCTGGCAAGCTTGCAGGGAATTGGACGTAAACATTTATGGCAGTTCTTTTAGACTTGCATAACACATTTAATCTAATGTTCTTGAAACGATTCGCATTATTTAAGCCTTACTACTCTTTGTTGAGGTCCGTAAGAAAAGGAAGATGATACTTACCAACACTTTGAATGTCAAGATGTTAAATCAATGACTTTAAGATTCCCAGATAGTTTTTAAAAGGTGTATTGATTAAGATTCTATTCACTCAGAATTCGCTGCATCAAAATTCTAGCAAATGAAAGTGTCCATGAATTTCCCTTTTTTCATTTAGTTTTTTGAATTACTGTTTCCAAATCTGCTGTTTCTTAATTTCTGGGATGGTTTTCTTTATCAGACGATGGATGATAGAAAGTGAAAGAAGAGCTGCCTGAGATCCTGCAGGATTCTTCATTTTGAAAACAAGCACATTACAGTTTTCACTGTATATGGGTGGAAAAATGGGGAAAAAAACCCAAAACATCAACAAAATACTGTAAAAATGAAGGACCTGTCCAGGCTTTCTAACCACCAAACACAGAGGAGCATAGTCACAAAGACCTAGATTCATTGTTCCCTTAACACCTGACCAGTTATAATAACGCAAAATACTCCATTATGTTAGAGGGAGCTTAATTCTCCAGAGGTTAATTCAGCCTTCCTCTGTTAACTGGTGAAGGGATGAATCTCTCTTCACTGACTAGAAAGGGAGATGAAGGCAACTATATTGCAACTTAAAAGCCCTCAGGTGCTTCACAAATTAGCAGGATTATTACAGGTCTAAGTCTCTATATGTGGTTGTCTCCTTCATATGATGTTTTCTTCAGAAAACCAGCTTGAGAATATATGTGTCTAATTGAAAACAACTTGAAGGACAGACAAAATAGGAATCTTCTCCATAGAATCTCAATTTGACTAAGTAGAATATATCTAGAAAGATGATGGTGGCCTTAAACCCTCAAGATGTTAACCTGGCTCTTCTGTTTCAAGTAGGAAATTTTACTAGTTGTTGTAGAGCCAAGATTTCACCCCATTTGTTAATGGAGACTCTCATTTGAAACAACCCTGTGTCACTTTAGCTCTTCAGCCCAAGTCAAGAGATTCTTAAATTGCACATCAACATTTTATTTTACAGGTCTTTCTTCTTTCTCTTTCTTTCTACTATGAGGTTTTGGAAAACTGCTGACCCTTCTGTTCTCTGAGCACACTGGATACTAGAGAGTACTTCGATTTCAATACAGAATTTTCTGTGATATTGACCTTGACCAAAATTGTCTCTTATTGTTATTAAACACATTGTACAATTTCTCTATTTGTCTCTTTTTCATGTATATGCAGGGACACACCTTACTTAGATACTGTATGTAAATACATATAAAGTATCTTATCCTATATATAGACCCTATTAACATAGATTATATTATTCATTGCTATTTCTTCCAGATGAATAGAGTAGTACCAAGAGTATTCTTCTCTGTAGTAGGAACAATAATATGTTGTCGATAGAAAGATACCTTAATAAGGAAAAAAATCCGTTCAATGACAGGAATAATAGATTTCATAGGAAACGATGTGACAGAAAAGAGGCATTGCATTGTTTGGAACACCTGTGGTTAATTATCATAGCTGAATACATTAAAATCAGTTTCCAACCTCATATATCTTCATAGACTCTTTGGTGATATTAAGCGATAAAGGCTTAATAATCAAAAGTACTGAGTTAGCAAATGTTTTCTAATTTTAATAACTTCTTGTTGTAATTACCAAGTCTTGGAGTGAAATGATTTAATTAGAAAGTAATCAAGAAGTGTCTACTGTTAATTGAAGGAATTATAAAAGATCTACATTTTTAATATATTTCTTGCGTAATAAAATTAAAGTCTATGATAATTATTTTATAAACCGTGCTGATAAGAAAAGTTTGATACCAAAATGAGATATTGTGTATAATAATTCCCCTAGCTGCATTTGCCTTTGGCTGGTATAACCCTAAGCAAGGATACTTTGGACATACCCATTATCTGTAATTTCACATCCTAGCATACTTAAAGAATGTCCATTCATGCTCACAACTCCTGTGAGAATAGCAATAATTATCATTATACCTATTTTCTCAACTAATAAGGTGAGGTTAAATGCATCAGGATAAATCATGGTTATTTATAGGTTAGACAAAAAAAAATTGTGTCTAATCTCCTTTTGGTAGAAAACTGGATTTCTAATTAAGTTATTTTTTTTAAAAAATTGAGATGATTATCTTTTCATAAACATTTTCATTTTTTAGGAAATAAAACCGTATATTTCAAGTCAAAACAAAATAACAAAAATAAATGCTTCAAGATGTTCATCTAAACTCGAAAGAATTTGAATTTAAAATAGTTTACCAATCACCTAGTAGTATTCATAGTTCATATTTTCCATCTTTTCATTATTGTCTGCCAGTTGAGCACTGAAAATTTACAGTATTTCTCCAAATCCTCCGTGGTTATGTGTTCCTATGCTGAACCAGGATGAGCAAGTGGGGTGTCAAAAATGCTGAATATGTCATAGGAATAAAACCTTTTTTTCCTGACTGCTGCAATTTTTGTTAAACATTCCAAGACACTGATCATCCAATTAAAAACTTCTGTGGTGAACTGCTATTCCCTCTTGGGTGTCTGTTAAAGTTAATTTGTCAACGCACAAGAAACACAGGATAAAGTTCTTCTAATACAGGTTTGTCAGAATAGACATGGTGTATGTAGGTTTCTGAAATGCTCTTAGTTCCTACACTTGCATGAGAATCTTGTACTGTAATAAGTAAATGTTATTAAAAAAACATGTTTTCCATGCAAGGGAAAAATGACCTCCTTACAGGAAAAGTGACAGAGCTAAAAAAACACACAGAAATCTTTTCCAACCTGCAATAGAAATAACTGGAGAAAAGAAATACATTCTAAAAAATGAGTAATGAACTCATTTTTTGGGTGAGAATGCCATTATTGGTTTCCACCTTTTTAGTTAGTTCTCCTGTAAAGCACATTTGGCTAGTAACAAAACCAGCATCGTTATTCCTTTGGTTGTTGTTCTTAATCCTGAAGGATTTTTCAGACTGTCAACAAATGATGTCATATGACACGCTTAGTGAGCAGCCACTAGTGGGATGGAAAGTGACAACTGTATAGCTGACCAACATTCAAATGATCCGTCTGACTAACAAGACTGCAAGATGCTGAAGTCGTGATTGACAAACTGTCAGGCATTTCAGACCAGGCTCACAAATGCATGTACATTTTCATTCCAAATTTACACATGCTGTTAATACAATTGTAGGTGCAAATAAGACTCTCGCATGCCAAAAGTGTAGTAAGACCTGGCAACACCTGATTCCCATACATATGTGAATTCTCTTGTTTATTCAATTGGTTTCTATGAACCCATACCTTTTCTTAGTTTGATAAACCTTTAAAAAACGCAGCCAACCAATGAATCTACCAAAAATGCTGAAAATGTTTTACTTCTCTAGAAATGTTCAGATCAAACTAAATGTAAACAACTTAACCATAAGGAATATTTGTTTTGTTTCTGTTCTGCCTTAGACAGAAGAGAGCACCTTGACATGAGGCATCTAGTTGGAATTAATGATTGGCTGGTGATAATGCTCTCTACATGTTCAGCAGACCATCATCTCCTCCCAGCTCTTTACTAATCCCCAGTTACCTCTGGCCTTGACCATTATTGCTTAAACAAACATATTTTGAAAACTTTGGACATTACTCTTCATTTACCTGCCATCTAAATTCATTCTTCAGACACAGTCTGCCAGCAAAGGAGATATGAGTCAGTGTCTTCTCTGTAAAATTAAAAAAGAAAAACCTCACACTGTGGCATGTTTTATATGAAGAAGAAAAAGAATAATTATATGTTACCTCTTATGGTTACCTTGAAATAGAGAATTTTCTAGATGACTTCTTTTACAGAAGGAGAAAATCTATTTTATAAAAAGAAGTAAAAAATAAATGGGGGAGTGAAGGCATGAGGGAACTTTTGCGTCCTTTAGGATACAAAAAGGGGAGCATTATAAAGACTGTTCCCAACTGAACATGGATTTATAAGTTACACAGAGCACCCTTATTTACTGAAATGCAGAAGTATATGCATGAGAAATTCCCAGCTGCTGACATTTTGTGAGCTTTTAATAGTACCATTAGTCAATATATCAGTATGCAGCATATCATATTGACTAGAGCTGATGTTTATAGTGGAAAGCTATTGACTTATGGGATGAAAAAGTGGATATAATTCAGCTTCAGGCACTATTGCCCACTGGAGGTTACTTTTTCATGTACAGGGACAATAATTTGCCCTGAAAACTCTAGGCTCCCTATATATTTTACTATGTACTTTAATAAGACTCTTTTTTTGACCTAAATGTGCTTTACATAGAAACTGGAACTTCAGCAGTAGTATATTGTATGTTATGGTATCTGATACTAAAAAAAAAACTCAAAACAAAACAAAACAAAAAAACCCTGAGTTGCTCACTAAAATTACTTCATTTTAGAAATGGTCAAAAACACATTTGGATATAGATGTAAAGGGATACCTTTTGAATTTCTATCATACTGCATGACAAAGGGCAATGGTTGCAAACTGGAGCATAGGAGGTTCCATGTGAATATCAGGAAAAACTTCTTTACTGTGAGAGTGACCGAGCACTGGAACAGGCTGCCCAGAGAGGTTGTGGAGTCTCCTTTGCTGGAGACATTCAAACCCCGCCTGGATGCGTTCCTGTGTGATGTACTCTAGGTGACCCTGCTCTGGCAGGGGGGTTGGACTGGATGATCTTTTGAGGTCCCTTCCAACCCCTAGGATTCTGTGATTCTGTGATTCTGTGACATTTTCAGTAGACTTGAGGTTGGACTTTAAATCCTTATTTGACTACTACTCATTCATGCATCCTTAGTATGGGAATGGGATCCTTGATTTACCTCAGCTAACTCTGCATGTTCTAATCAGCCAACCAGGCTGGGCAGAGAGGTCCTCATCCTCAAAGATTTTTGCAGAAGCCCTAAGCAACCTGGTCTGACTCTGCTTTGAAGAAGAATTCAGAAACGATGGCAACTTGAGATCCCCTCCAATCTGAATTCTCCTATGATCCTACAAACCCAGTCACTCCAAAAGTTTACACAGGCTTTTTAGTGTAGAGACATAGACAGTTACAGAAGTTAGGCCATATCAGCAAAAGATAAATGTCTGTTGCAAAAGGGAAGAAATGCTCTCTGGAGCCACTATAGAGGGAACCCAGAAGATTAGCCTGGCTTGGGTAATTAACAGACAGTTAAAATAGTGATATGGTAAGCCACTTCATCTTGACTACACACACTATTGGTTAGTGGAGGATCACATGATTATTCCAAGAGGTTTTCTTTGTATGGGACTCACTCATCTTTGTTCACAAGTGATGACTTAGAAGACTGCCATAATACAGGTAAATAAATGCATAGAATAAAAAGTACCATATGCATTGACTGATGAACTAATGGGATGGACTCTACAATTTTAGTATAAGTTTGACTTACTAACCACAAGATGCATACACTTCAACTGACAATAGATCTTGATAAGCTAAAAAAATTCAGAATTAACTTGTCAATAGCAGAAATGAGTCAATAGCAGAACAAACGCTATCCACTTCTAATCATAGTAATGGCACAATAGACAATATTCATTATCCACCTGTCAAATCTTGTTGCAAAAAAAGGCAGTAATAGATCAAAGATAGTATAACAATAACGGTAACAATAATATTAAAAATAAGAGCAACAGCAAAACCAAAAAACTTCATGTCCTAAAATTAGTGACATAAATCAATGAGTGTTCCCTTGTGTCAATTCACATTGAGATACACTGTGTAAAACATAATAACCCAGAGTATCCTAACACAACATGACATCCTGGTTTTATTTCATGAATTGTAATTCAAGATTTGATTTTTTTTTCACCCACTGGATAGCTTCTTACTATAACATAATATGTTCAGGGATCTTTCCCAGGATTCTTGGTAAGATACTCACTTACCTAAGTCCTGGGAGAAAAAGCAGTTCTTTCCTCTTGCTTTTTCTTGGTGGCATTCATCCCAACACTGATATTGTTTAACAGGAGTAAATAATTTCTATAACAGTTTGACAGCTCAGTGCTGACTTCTTCTCATGAAGAAAGTCTTGTGAACTACAGTATAAGATGGGAGAGTTCTGAGCTTAGGTAAGTCAGGTTTCCCTCTTTGTGGAGTTCTGGTGTTGTTTTCCTGCTAAACTATTTCTTGAACTACCTGTTTGGCCCTTGATTAGTACTGACAGTATTACAGGGTGAGCCAAGATGGTGATGTTAGCCACATAGGATTCCATCTCTTAAAGGTAGGTGTCTACATTACAAGTGTCATATGTGAGTTGCTTATCTGAGATCCTATTATAGTCTAAGGGATTACGGTCAATACGGACACCTTACTCTAAAATAGCTTCACTTTATTTTTTTCAGCCAACTGGCTTCCTAGATTTTTCAGCACATTGACTGAATTTCCACTGATTACAGTGAGAATCAACATATTGTCATTACGTATGTAGGTTTCTGAATCTGGAATTGAAACCCACCCCTAATAGTCAGTCTAGTTGGCTAAACATTTAAGTGTGTAATGTCATTTGAGATGCTTCAGTGTATCTAAAACATTTGTGTGGGGTTGGCAGATATGACACAATTTAAAGGTGGGTAAAATCCTTCCATTCTTTTGGAGTGGCAACCAAAAGGGACATCCAAGGGCATCTCAAATGACACTAGATAATTATGTCTAGGCAATTTTACTTTATTCTTAGTGTCTAATTTATGATAATCATTAAGGATATATCTATACTGAGAAATAAAATGGGACCAAGAATGTTTCTGGTCACTGGGGTCAAGCAGCAAAATATATTTGGGTCTATGCTGATGAATTCTCTAAGCTTCTAAAAAAGGTGAGTGCACCTGGAGTAGTTATTAGGAGCTGGTAGTTCTAACTTCTAAATACTCCTAGATGTTGCTAGTGTATTAGCTGTTATGAATAAAAACTGGCTAGAGACAGTCCTTATGTCTCACTAACATGGTCAGACATGATCAAGAGTCTTTCCGGGCATTATTTCATTTAGCAATCATAGCTTAGTGCCTAGGAATCCAGCCATGTGGATAGGCATTAATACATAAACATTCCTTGTTTAGTCACTAGAAATGGCAAAAATTCTCATCTTCCCATCTTCCCAAACCTATCTGCACCCAGTATATGCAAAATCATTTCAGTTATTTTAGATAGCATACCTCTAGATGCATCCAGTTCTACCAGATTTCTTTTTCTCTTTCTTCTGAAATAATTGTCATTCAGTCCTGGAGCTGAGGTATTGCAATTGGTTTCTATAGGTTTGGTATTCATTCGTTTCTCTCTCTCTCTCTCTCTCTCTCTCAGTTTTTCTCTTTCCATTCAGAAACAGAGCATAATAGAATTGTGACTGCCAAAACCCTCACTCCACTGGAGTGAAAACCATTCATTTGTTGTCTCAATTTTAAGATTTTTGACTCCAAATGCAAGGGTATTCTCCATGGACGTAATGGGACATTTAGCAGTTCATTCATTTTCTTCACATGCTACTTATTTAGACACTCAGCAGTTGGCAGCTTTGATGTGAGTTGTGGAAATTATAAAGACATTAGGTATCATAAAAATATAAATGAAAGAAAACATAGGCACTGTTTTATATCAGACTAAATTGACTAGTGTCATAGTCAGGATATTTTGTTTTATAAATTATAATCGTTAGAGGAGGTGTTCCCTTGAGTGAAAGACTACCTGTCTGTTTCATATATAACATCAGCTCTTTACTTTTTCTCCTGTAAAGAAATTGCTGTGCATGTATTAGACACAAAGAAGTAAATGTATAAAGTTAAAAAGTACACATATGAATAGAATGAAGAATATCTGTGCTTAAGGTCTTAGACATAATTAAGGTCTCTGAGTGTCAGTGAAGGAAAAGAAATAATATTATATCGAGAGACTGGTAAAACTTAGCTACAGTCAGGCTATGATTGTTCAGAAATATTTACATAGAAGAGGAAGAAAAAAAAAATTACAATTTTTCATGTTGCTTTTGTCCCATTTTCTGGTCGCTTATAGTGTTTTTAACCCAGACAGCAACTGAGCACCCAAACAGCTTCTCACTCACTCCTACTCCTACAGTAGGATGAGGTCAAAACAGGGAGAACAACAGTGAGAAAAATTGTGGGTCGAGATAAAGATATTTTAATAAGTGAAGGAAAGACGGGAATAAAACCCAATCACAAGTTACGCTAAAGCAATCAGTCACCACCTTCCAAAACCAGATTGACTACCTGACATTATCTGAGCAACAGCTACATTAAAAGACACATCCCTCTCCACTTCAATTTTCAATTGTGGAGCATGAAATTGCATGGTATGGAGTATCTCTTTGGTCAGTTCAGGTCAGATGTCCTCCCTGTGTCTCAACCCAACATCTTGTCCACCCCTAGCCTACCTGTTAGAAAGTTTTGATGCTGTGCAAGCACTGTTCAGCAATAGACAAATCATTGATGCATTATCAACACTGTTTTGGTCATAAATCCACAACCCAGCATGATATGGACTCATATGAAGAAAGTTAAACTCCGTTCCTGCTAGACTCAGTACATCGTTACAAGTGCTGGTGTCAAAACAGCGACCTATTTTGATTACAGAACATGTATATAGCAAGACAAAACTGACAAGTCTACTCTGGGGGGCAAATCTCTAGACATTTGAAGTAGGGCTTGCATACTTCCATTCAAATAAAATGGCATATTAAACCAAAGATCGAATATAAACCAAGGATCAAGATCCACTATAGCCATTCAGCCACCCTAGAGCTAGTAAGAGTGACATAACTAAGTCTGGCTAGGCCTTTTTCCTTTGTGGCCTTTCTGATTTGGTTCTAATGGCCTTCCTTTTCACTAGTCATTTTTTTTTTTCTATTAATTTCCTTATAACTTTTTTTTTCCTATAGTTTCTTACTGGAAGCTCAAAGAGGTTTTGTAATCTCTATCCTTGTAGATATTAAAAACTTTGCCAGACAAGATGATGAGCAACCTAATTTAAGTTTGTTTGTTGGGCTTTGAGCAGAGTGTTGGATCAAGGGACTAGCAACAGTATGACTAACAGAACTCCCTCCCAACCTATACTATGTACTTCTGCTCTGTGGTTCCACATCAATCCATTCCTGTCAGTGCCAACAATCCTATACACAGATACCACCATTTAGATCACCATTTCATCCACATTGTCTTGTGGTATCAACAAATACTCTGACTCTCAACCAATGGGTACTCTACTGTATTCATGGTCGCACTGCCATCTCAATTGTGAGAAAACAGAAGCAAATTGCAAAGTGTGTTAAAAATTATACAAATGCCTGATTTTTGCTGTTGTATTCAATAACAGCAGTGAACCTTGCAGTGAGGCAGTCTTCAGATGTGAATTTGGGGAAGTACTGAACAAGTCCGACACCTACTAAATCTGTTTCATGGAATTTTACTTTCTGAGACTGATACCTAAGATACCAGTCAGCCAGGACAGGAAACTGGCATTCACTTATGCTTGTGAAACTTCTGAGTACTTCAAATTTACATATGTGCTTAAGTTGTTAAAACCTAAATAAGAAATACGGAAGAATTTTTTGAGCATATCCTTTTTATTATATACGTCTCTAAGATATTTAGATTTTCCACAGTAGTAAGCACAGGGCACCAAAAGGACACTCTCCTCACACTACTTTGTTATCACAAATAAATGTAGAACATTTTCAAGGCCTGAATATCTTTCAAGCAGCAATGGCATGAAAAAAAATACTTTTAAAAATAGTTTGTTCAGTTTACTAGTGACTTTAACTGTTTCTATAATTGTTTAATTTTAATTTTTTAAAAAATAAAATATTTATAGATTTACTGCTCAAAATCAGAAGATGGGAGGGGTATTCAGCTCAACTGTCTTTATTCACCTGGAGGTTTAACATCTAGTACACACCAGTCTTCTAGACTTTGAGTAGGGTTAATGACATATACACATTTTGAAAGGTGACTTGTTCTGTCAGTCTTAGGCATCTGATTTAGGGTAGGATGAGTTTTCTCTTTTCCTTCCAAAATCATACTGATATATTTTTTAAGACAAAACAATTAACTGTTCCAGATGAAAAATTTCATTGCAAATATCTTGATCAGACAAAATTTTTCATAAGGGTGAATATTTTATGCTAAAAATCTGAGCTATTCATAGAGGTATTTTTTACTCCAAACCCGAAACAATCTAATTCTCTAATATTCTTTTAATTCCTACGGGTGTTATTGTTTGGATGCTGCTTACTCTCAGTCTTTTCTATTCTGTCCCAAGTCTGAAAATATTCTTGTGATCACCCGAGTACCATGATGCACTGGTTCTCCTCACAAAAAAAGGTATGTTATGATATGTCTTTTATTTTGGCCTGTGGGGAATAAGGGATTGCAGAGTTATGACAACATAATTCATTTAGATGCATTTATTAACTGAAATATGTTGCATGGTTTGACCAAGGAAGTTCCAACTTAGTTATTTTTTCACTATTCAACACATGCAAAAGATTAAAAGAAATTCTCTGTAGATTATTTCTTCTCACTAAACAGTGTAGAAATTGAAACTCTGAATGACAAGATTTCCAGGATCCATTGTAAATGAACTTTTCTGTTTAAAATAGATTTTTTTTTTAGATAAAGTTTCACTATAAGGAGATATTTGGCAAATATATAGTTAAAAATGGTGGCCATTAGACCTCAAGAGATGATGGAAATACTACAAGTTCTTTTATGTTTTTTCACGACAAATAAGTAAACAACAATCACATTAAAATCACTTCTGCCAGACCTCATATCAATCATAAATCGAGCTTAAATTCATCAAAACTTTTTGGAGAGTCAGATGCATATAATTGCTTGGCCCCTTTTTCCCCAGAATTTTATACTGATGTGTTATGGTTTGAAGGGGCATGAGCAAAATCTATACGATCAATATGAGGACCCAGAGAGAGGGTGGTGTTTAGGGTCCTGAGGGATCCAGGCAGGGGTGAGAGGCAGAACACAGAGGGGTCTGTATTCCCCCTCTTTTCCTGCCATACCCTACACAAGTCAGGCAGACCCCTTCCTGTTGCCTTCTTCCTTGCTGTTTGCCTGCACTTGAAGGTCTTGGAATGTGGATCCTGTTTTCTGTCATCAGCTGGCCACATGCTCTGCAGGATCCAAATACATCGAGTGCTGGGAAGAGCCTTGGACCCTTTTCTTGCATCGTCTCTGCCTCAAGGGACTTTTGGGTACTTACATCAACGATCATTAGGTTAGATTCTCTATATATATTTGTATATTTTTCCTTCTCCAACTTGTTACACTCCCTTCCCTATTCTGTTAAACCTGTTCTAGTTTTAACTTCCAACCTTTAAGTTTTTCTTCCTTATTTCCCTTTTATCTTCACCCGATAGGGTGGAAGGGAGTAACAGAGAGCAATTTGGGGGTTTAGGTTGTGACTTGACCAGACCCCTAACCTGAGATGTCACATCAGCTGCAATTTATTGAAGTGGGCTTTTTTTGTGTACATTTGGTTAGTTTTTACCCTCTGAAGTCAGGAAATACTACTTCCTCAACAGAGTTAGGTTGAATTGGTAAAATGTATGGCTGAAATATATTTGAACATTTCTGGTTTTATATTTATTCTACTTTTTTTCCTTGAATATGCTGCTTGAATATTTTAATTTCCCTTGAAAACTAAACCATATATTTACTACTGAAGCTTGCGAATTTTTTGTGTTAATCTTTATCTTTCACTTTGTATATATTGTTCTTTTGCTAATGAGTTTTGAACAATTGCAAGAAGACTTCTTTTATTAGCCTTTCTATGTCCAACACAATTTTGCAATATCTATATTTTTTTGACTTCTGTTGCTCATTTGTAATTCTTCTTTCCTTACTGTTTTTTCTGTTATGCTTTTTCATTAAGTATAGTGTATCAACACTATTCAAGTTTAACTTTTACTTGTGATAGAACTTTTCTGTAGCTTTCCTATTCTGGAAAAGGAAAATATACAGACCTAGTTTATATTCATGTTCTGGATCTGTTCCACCCAACTGACTTCTCTGCCTAATTTCCTTTTGTCCTTTATCACTGAAAAACTCAGTTAAATACCTACTTTCACCTTTTTATTTAATTTCAATAGAATCACCTTAAAATAATTCTATCCAGGGTTAATTTTCATGCCTGGATTATCTTCTTGATTTACCACTACCAAATCTTACAGTGGGATCAGAAATCTTTCAACTCTGGTATGTGACAAACTTGTAGGTAGAAAGGACTGATACACAATCACAGTGAAATTACCCTGAAGAAGAGGTATGGCCAGGACAAATTTGATTTTTCCTGGTGTTAGGAATGTCTCTACAAGTACAAAAAAGAATAAGCTGCTCAAACCAGGATTAGTATGGGAGAAGGCTAATTGGTCTTTCACCTTATTTTTGCTGTCATTCCTTCAGAGATTAAGTTAAGCCTCGATGTATGTTTCATCAGGGAATCACAGAGATTATACTCTGTCTCTCTGTCATTCAGACACTTCCTTTAATGTTGACTAGATTTTTATAAGCCTCTCATCATGTGGTTCCTTTTAGTCAAAATATGTATATAATTTATGAAACCAAAGACAGCTCTTAGGGTAATAAAACACAAGGCGTGAGACAGTAACATGACTGCTAAATCTTTATTAAATTTCCTGTTTCCCCACCTTTCACCCATGCTGAATCTTACCTTACCTATGGGATTTTTGCATCTTTAAATTAAGAAGCAGCTAATGAGGTGTCTATGAGTCTGACCTCAGACACATAAAGCATTCTGGGTAGAACTGAGATTGCCTACTATAAAGTAATATAACCCAAAGTCATGACCTGGTCCTTTAAAATAAAGCTACACTCAATGACAATATAGAACTGCTGTAGGAAAAGGTCGGTTACTCAGCAAAATTTAAATTAGATAGAGAAACCAACTCTTTTTCTTTCAGTTCCAGCTAGGAATCTTCATGGATATTGTAAAATTTAATATCATTGTGATATCTGAACATTTAATTATTCATAGAATTTCATGTTAGCCCAAAGACCGTGAGAAATAATTGTATTAATTTAGGATGGGATTCATTTCAAAGGACTACAGCATCTGCAAATGGGATAATAATGCTTTCAATCCAGTACAATAAGCAGGCATTTTTAGGGAATTGTTCCTTGGCCTTACTTAGAAGTTCACCTTGGGATGAGCTGAGTTATGCCCTAGAAATACCAATTTCTGGGTTTGACTACAAGATGGGCCATGGGTAGGACTAACTGTAGATATCCCTGTCTGTTTAGACAGATCTTACTGTTAATTTCCCTGTACAACCAATGGAAACAGGTACATTCAGAGGATGATTTATCCCACCTAAGATCCATGTTCAAGGAAAGTAGAGTGAATAGCCATGTGAAGGTGTTAGTCTGTCTTTACCAAGTATACCGAAAACTCCTTTTTTACATAATCATCTTAGACAAAATGCCCAATTTCCAGTTGATTAAAATAAGCTAATTGTATTTGAAGTTTTAACTGTCCTCCAGATAAACACATGACTTCCATGAAGAAATTCCAGTTTTAATTCCAGGATTTATGCTTGTACAATCAATTCTATAAACAAAAACTTACTTCCTTATTTGAAAGTGCCAGATGTTTCTAGTGCCAGTGCTATAGTTCTTGACCAGTCATTCTACTGTTTTCTATCATTTTTGCTACAAAATGGATGTTTCTTTGCAGAACCAGTTTGTCAAGTTCCGATTCCTGACCACTGGATCTTGTAAAGCTTTCCCTTCTAAGACTGAAGAAACTTCTATTATCACATTTTTATTCCTTCAGTGCATATTTATAGACCGTGTCTAGTTATGCATTTATCTTCCTTTTGAAAAATTAAATAGAGCATGGAGTACTTCATTGCATAGTGTTTTCAAACCTGTAATAATTCCTATGGAATTTTTCTAAACCTTTCCAATCTTTTTCAATATCTTTTCTCAGCTGAAGATACCAAGACTGGTCATATCAATGCCAAGTACAAACTAATAAAAAGATTCCTTTCTCCTGTTTGATATATTTTCATTTATGTGTTTAAGGATCACATTGGTCCTCCACAAAAAAAAATATCTCATTGGATCTCATATTCTGCTGATGAGCTACCACTGATTCTCATTTTCTCCTTCAAGTCTTTTACAAGATCACAGTTTCTCAAGATAGAATTTTCCATCCAGTAAATGTAACTTTGATTTTCTGATCTTGGGGCAGAAATGCAGCTGACTAAGGTCAGTGTAATTCTGTTCTGTGCCATTTTCTGCTAGATCAGGATCTGAGCAAGGATTTTATTTCAAGAACTTTTTATATGAACTTGATAAAATCCTTTGCTTAATTTTACATCAGGAATTAAAGCTAACCTTAATGTAGTCCTAAAATAATTTCTTCTGAACATCTAAACTATATGTTCAGCTTTATCTTCAGAAGCCATCCATGATGATCTTGGAAACTGCTTCACTTCTGACTATGCTGGTCTTATTCCCACATTTCTCCTAGTTCTTTCCTGTCTGAAATGTGATTGTGACCTTCATATTCACAAAATCTATAAAAGCAAAGAGCCCTCCTTCAACCATGACACATTTTTCTGCTACTAATTTCCTTTCCTCCTATATCCCTTCTCTGCTTTCCAATTTGCCCTTCTAAAAAAAGCTAATAAAAATAATTTTTTAAAAAAGCTTTTCAGTAATTTCCAGAAATTTTCCAAATAAGAATTGCAATGTGGGTATGATTCATTTGATTGTAAATTGGTTGGGAAAGGGTAAACCCTGACTGCAGGACTAGGAAAAGTAGATCACGTGGCTTCAATCTTTTGGAGTCAGCCATAGATTCAGTTGTATATATGCAGGTAGACTTGCATGAAATCTCTCTAAGCTTCAATATTTTAAGGATAGTATCTTCCCATTTCACAACATGTTGGCAGGGCTGAATTAATTAGGAGCTAGTGACTAAGGACCCAAAGTGATTCAAACCAAGAACTACTTCCAAGTACAAGGCCTGCCTTGTGCAGTTGTTTTAACAAATTTGCAGCTTTCTGAAAATGGTACGTATGCTGCCTCTTCCATTTTGAACAGAGTACACTTGAAGGAGATACTACGGTTTCCAGTGATGTGGATGCTAATTCACATCTTATTGGCAGCTACTTAATGTTATCAGATGTACTAGGTGAATCTTAATAAAGGATTAATGAGGACAACATGTTTCTTCCTGCTTTTATTATTGCTCCATTAGACTTCCAGTGAATCACTTATTTTTTTCAGCCTCTTCTCAGTCCATGAACTATTCACAATCATCCACAACCAAGCACATAAGAATGGTATTTTCCTACAAACTCCTCAAAAAGGTTGGCTTTCCCTCTTCACATCAGTTTTGCCCCATCTTCCAGAAATCCCAGTTTTTCTCTTAACCTGTTACTGATTCCAGAAAACCACAAAAAACCTTCACAAAGGACGTAGACCCCCTAGGGAATGCTGCTGTTTCATCCTCTTCTTTTATTCATTTTAGTATCTCTGTTTTCCAGTGGATCTCTCATCAAAAAAACAGGCCTTATTTCCCTGGATACTACACTTTCCCTCTTCCTAGCCTTTGAGGTGAGTCTCTAAAAGTATCAGACCGCTCCTGGTTTTGGTGGTAGCTCTCATTATTATCTCAATATTAGTTGGGGATAGATAGTAACAGGTCCCTGGTTTTGAGCAGAAGCCTCACGCCTTCCAGGACCATTTATCTCACTTGTCACAAAAGTGTCCCCCAACTCTCCAGTCATATGGTCTGTGTACCACACCTCTTTCCACCATTTTGTCTAACCTGCCATTTTATGACAGGGAGACACAGTTTTTATAAGGTCATGATCCACATGTTTTCATACTACCTTTTGATTGGCTGGCAGGGCTGGTGGGTGCTCCTTCTGTTATCCCTGGAAATGCATCAGAGCAGGAAGCTCCTGTCCACTGCATACATGGAGCCCGTCATTTTTTGACATCAAATCCCCATGTATTTTTGTAACATGCTGTGGTTGGCTGATCGTAATTTCTTGAAAATACCATACCCACATGATCTCAGAGCATCATTTCTTTGGATACCCATTTCCTTTGGATCAGAAAGTATCCATACATAAAAATATATACATTTTACACATATGCATATGTGTGTGTGTAAATATGCATAAATACATGTGTCATCTATTTATACATAGATTCATTTTCTATGTATTTATTTATGAATTTATATATATAACATACAAGTGTAAATATAGATACTTAAATTAACTATATATCAATAAACGTGTAGCAATATAATGTATAAAACATTCTTTAATAAAAGTTAGTGAAATTAATAATTAAAGTTTAAATATTAATAGAATGCAATTAATCAAATGTAAAAAGCAAATTTGTGACCCACCACTTTGCAAGTCTCATAAACAAACCTTGGTATCTTTGGATTTGGGAGAACTTCATAGAGGTGTGGGTGAATGTTGTTTAGCAGGGGAGATGTGAACATGCTGGAACAAGTCTGAGAGTTTCATACTTCTCCGACGAGATGGACAAGGATGATACTATTTTCCAAAGACACAGTGATGTTAAGTTCATCACAAAAGCAATAGACATTATGCAAGTGTACCTGGACCATTGTTCTAAAAGGCAACAAAGTTCTGGAATGGCTAGGACTTCTAAACAATTTTTAGCAGGTATTACATGCCTTCAGAAATTACAGACTGACTGGGAAAAAATCAGTTGGAAACTAACCTTTAAATAAGCTGTTAAAGAAACATAATACTCAGCATTTTATTACTAATATGTAAGACTGTTAAGATGAATTCACATCTCCAGCTGACCTGAGCTGCTATGCTAGCACTCCAGACTGTGCAAGATCTGTCACTCCTCATGCTATGTCCATTTCTCCTAACTATCTTAACCATGTACAGAAGACTGTCCTATGAGACCATTTCTGCAACCGCAGGAACTGTTTATACTATTTTCAGGGTTTTTTTATCTTCAGGTCTTGCAGAGCTGGCTAGAAGATACCAGACTGGGGCAGAAAAAAAGAGCTAAAGAGTAGCTCAAGAGAGGGATTTCAGGGGATGTTCTGGTGGTGCTTGGGAAAGATGACAGCCATCGTGCTCTTGGGATGTGATTTCCCACAGGATTCAGTGTACCTCTACACCCTGACCCTGCCAGGCTGGTGTTGGAGAGCCCAGGCTGCTGCACTTTGTTCCAGGGTAAAGCTGCAGGCAGCCGCAGGGAAGTTCACTGGGTAATTCTGAAGGATACAGAGACAGTCCTCCTGTCTCTTCTGCCCTTAAATATCTGGATCGTGACCTGCCTTGTGACACAGCACGCGACTTGGAGTGAGAAAGTGGTACAATCACTGAGCACCTTTCAGGGGCTTGGGAAAGTGCTTGTGAGGGGTTTTCCCCAAAAGAACTTGCTTTATTCTTACCTTGCAGGCATATAGGCAGGGCTGGAGATGAGAGAAGGACACCTGGTGGCTCTGGAAAGGCAGAGGGAACTGAAGGCACATATTTTATAACAGGCATGGATGTCTGTGACACAGGCACTCAGTAGTGTGTAGGACAGCAGTGGAGAGAGATCGGGAAAGGCCATTGCTAGCCATTGGATGTGAGAGTGCACCATAGGATGGTTCGGGTTGGAAGGGACCTTTAAGATCATCTAGTTCCAACCTCCCTGCCATAAGCGGGGACACCTCCCACTAGACCAAGTTGCTCAAAGCCCCATCCAACTTGGCCTTGACCACTTCCAGGGAAGTCATATCCACAATCTCCCTGGGTAACCTATTCTAGTGTCCTACCACTTGCACGGCAAAGAACTTCTTCCTAATATCTAGTCTAAATCCAATCCAACTTCCTTTACTTTGAAACCATTCTCCCTCGTCCTATCACTACATGCCCTAACAAAAAGTCCCTCTTCAGCTTTCCTGTAGGCCACCTTTGGATGCTGGAAGGCTGCTATGAGGTCTCCCCAGAGCTTTTCCACACAGCTTGGGTCACTAAAATCATGGCCCACAGTCTATGCCCCACATCATGTCTTGATCCTGCCCAGATCTGCTCCCAGTGCTGATTCCTGCCTCAGGCTTCCAAATGACCCCACATCTGGCCCCAAGGAGAGATCCTTTCCTAGCCTTGGTGATTTGGTGTGCATGTTTTTTTTTAACTCATTGGCCTGCAAGGTGGCAGGTCTGCATGAAAACCTTTCCTCACTGAAGTAAATGGCAGACTGTCACTGGCTTCTGGAGATGCTCAGATCTCATCAGGAGTCAATATCTCATCCTGAGCACATCGGCTTAACTTTCTGCCAATCCACAGGTCCCCGGTGTTGATGTTTATTTGTCAGTGATTTCACTGACATTGTATGAATCACATGGAGACATTTAGACATCTAGTCTATTTATTTATTTATTTATTTTTATAGTCCTTTATGGGTGATGAGAGTAAATGATAAGCAGGTGATTCATTCTTTTTTAAGTACATACCTATCTTAGGATGGGATGGATCACTCTGTGGAAGTGTTTTTTCACAGAAAGAATTTAGATTACCACATTAGTCATGGAAATTTAGGTGGTTAAAGGTAAATCTCGACCTACACGAAAGTCTGAGATGCCATCTCTAGATTCTGTCACTCATCTGAAGGAAGGAATTACACCATCTACCCAGTACTAAAGCTTAATAAATGATTTCTATGTAAAAGCAACACAAGGTTTTCACCACTAGAATGATGACAGAGCTTCCTTTTCTCCCCAGAAATTACACTTGATCACTTAGTTTAAGTGAAACATGGGTATTTGTGGCCAAGTGATAAGAATAACATTTTGAAATGCAGTAAGCAATACCTATACAAATTCATATCTGGTAACTATAACCAATGTTAGGTTTTTGAAAGAAACTAAATAATACAACTGGTCTGACCCAGGAGGCCACTTCTTGTCACAGTAAAGAAACCTTTGATGTGGGCTCCAAAGGCATCATGACATTTAATGGAGAGGTTTTTAAGTTTTGCCTGAATATCTTGCATCAAATGGTGCATCATCACTTTCCTCCACAAAGTTATCAGCATAAACTTTATGCTGTTATCAAAACTCTGTAGATTGCTGGTCTGCTTTTTGAGAGTCCTGTTTCTTGATATGAAGTTTCCGTGTTGCCCAAAGCTTAACTGCATGTATTCCATCTTCAGTACACTGTGCTGCACAATTCAAGCACTGGGCTATCTGAATAATGCTGCATCGTTCATTCGTTTGCCTCCCACTGTGGTTCAGCTCTCATCATCAGCTTCAAAAAAGCACACAGCATGACATGCTTTTTTGCATTTGCTTAGACTGCAGTGGTCAATCTGATCAGCCTGTGCCAGTTCTTTTCTGGCATTTGGATCTCATTGACTGCCAGACTCTGTAAAAGAAATAATCTCCCAATTGAAGATAGTTTGTGGTGGAATATGGTGATAGGGTAATTGTTCAAACAGCTTCATTTGTCTTTCAGAGCCAGAGTTTTCCACTGTCAAAGTCACTGATTATCAGCTCAGCCAGTGTAGAAGGCTTTTTCCCCCCCTCCAAGCTACAGGACATTGAGTTCCATAATTGTTTGCAGTCAAATGCCTATGCAATAGTTAATTGTCTTCTGTAAGCTGCTTGGCGAGTGGAGCAAGAGAAATGGTTTGATGAGTAGAACTAGAGTCCAAAACTCTGTGGAGCTTGCAGCAATAGGATCCCTGCTGATAAGAAACAAACACGACTGCTTCTGTGTCATTGTTTTTTTGGCTGCATCAAGCAAGTTTTGGGAAAGTTATTGTCTCCTAGCAGGTGGTGTAATGGGCAAGCACAATGTGCTAGTTCACCAGCCTTTCATCTCCAAACCCAAACTCTAATTCTGGCTATAGTCACTCTTCAGAATGACTTTAGTGTATCCTCATTTGTGCTCATTTTAATGTCACAGTGACTGGCATTTTGCTTCAGGTTGCTGCTGAGGTACCCAAAAAGAGTATCATAATATCTATATGCTGAAGACCAAGACAGAAGTGTACCAAAAGGACAGTGTGTGAAGAGATAAGGGTCAAATTAAAACTAAAACCAACAGGCAACTTTTGGGTATAAAACCCAGTATATATACAAGGGTATAGTCCTGGCATAGCAGAGAGTTATAAATCAGAACTGAAGTGCATTATCTCTCCAATATGATTTTCAGAATGGGCAGAATGTTTTACAAGCTTGATCAGAAACAGAAGTCCTTCTTAATCACAAACAAAGAAACAAAATAATTCTCTCCTTTTTTATTTTTTTTTCTACTGTAGCACAAGAGCTGTGTTCAATCCTATAAGGAAAGTTTTTGAAGATGAGGGGATTAACTATGTTATTGTGTACTCTGAAACCTGAATTGCTTTCAAGAATTCTTCATGCTTGTTTCTTTTGAAGAATCTTGTAATTTACAAAGAGGTGAAGGAAGAAAAAGAGAACAAATTTAACAAAAGTTACGTGCAAAATAAGTCCTAAGGTGTTTTTTAATGGTCACTTAATACAGGCATGTAGTTAATATAATGATACTATTTCTAGAGTAAAAGGTATTTAAAGATATTCTCTCTCTTGCTGATGCTTAGTTAGATAATGGGACCACATTCTTAAAACACTTGTACATGTTCTTAGCATGAAATAATTTGATAGTTCAAATGTCTTTATAAATATAACTTTATTTAGTTGCATAGCTTTAAGCATATTAGTAGTTTCATTGCAATGTTAACTAAATTCAGAGTAGTAATGGACATAAGTAAAGTGAGATATTATGTCTTTTCAGTAACTAAGTTTTAACATTCCCATGCTCATTGTACCAATTCTAATCTTAAGTAGCTTGAGTAAATCACTAATTAGTACAAGTTAAAAATAAAAATTAAAAGATTGTTATATGACTTCTGCTAAATTCTTTTTTATTTCAATTACTTTTGCAGGGGGCATATTGCTTAGGAATTTTTGAATTTATTTTCTGAAAGCTGAAAACCAGAAGTATGAACTTTGATTTAAATTTTACTATTTTACTATTACAAAGTAAATTTTTTACTTTGTCAAGTAGTGGGAATGAATTTTTGAGGACATAAAGACAGTAACAAAAGCAAATACATTAAGATATCAACATGTCTTCTGAGGGGGCTGGATTGAAAAACAAAAAAACATTTCTTTTCATAGCCTTTCAGAGGTGGTTACTTTTCATTTCTACTTGTCAGTGTTAGCTTGTTACTCTAATCCTTCTATGGAAATTACTCCTAGGGAAACCTTTATATCCAGAAGAACCCATTTCAAACATTAATGTTTTCCCAGACTTATTGGGAATTTAGACCATCTGTTAATGTTCAATAGAAAATGTTGATTTTATTTTTGTTAATTTTTAGGTGTTTGGGAATTTTGAAATGCCAGTGGAAAAAAATATTTGAAAACTCTCAACAAAATTACTCTGACTTTCCATTTGGTTACTTGCCATCATTAATTACTGAATTAATTATATGGAATTTCTCCATTTAATAATAATCTTACTGAGGCAGTGATACTTAAAACAATTTTTTTTACAACTTTCATTCCACGTGATAGAAAAATTAAAAGCAAATGCTGAGTAAAGTTCTGGCAAGGAGTGGAAATAGCTTGGGACAAAAAAATCAGTTGTCTGAATATGGATGTCTATAGCCCTTTAATCCATTTTGCATCAGTATCTGGATGGAGATGGGACAACTTAAGATACCCAAAGTAAGAGATCAGTGTTCAGCAACTGAATCACAGTCCTGAGATCTGTGTCTTTGAAGTGACTTGGGTACCAAATGTCTGTTGAAATCAAAGAGAACAAAGCACTTCAAGGGTTTAAAAGATTAGGTGAAAAAGCCTACATTTCATATTCCACTGACATTTAACCCATACATTTATAAGTTACGTAAACACAGTGAATATTTGGTAGCTGGAATTTTGGTTTATTTATTCTCAGGACAGTTTTTGTCATATTAAAGACAAAAAGAAAACCCAAATTCACCAGAACTGGAATAACTTCACATACATTATATACACTTTTTTGTTTGTTAGTTTGTTTAAAAAAAAAAAAAAAAAGAAAAAAAAATAGATCTGGGACATCTCTATTCTTTAAACCACAGAAATAATGTGTAGGTTTATTTTTTATCTACTTAAATATTTTGATCTGCAAATCATTATTGCGGTGATTTATGGCAGCTGCTCTATTGTTAGTCTTGACACAGTATTTTTCTTATTACTTAATTGTTCTAGTAGTACTTTAGCCATTACTTTCTTAATTCTGAAAATCAGAAACAGGAGTTTTCTATTACAGATATTTGGCTAATTAGTTCAGAGTCTGTCTAATGCGGACTATTAAAAATGCAAATAAGGAGTGATCAAGTAGTGCAAAGTTTTGTCCTGACAGAGTGTACTAATAAGTTTATGCCAAAATAAACACATAAAATGATGGAAGAGAATCAGGCTTTAGATGGCACCTTTAACTATAAAGGGAATAACACAAAGACAGCATGGATGGAAGCCAAATACCTTGTGACATTTAAATTTGAACATAGCTGTAAAAATATACCTTTAGGGAGAAGGTGGCGGTAGAGGAATCCTACACTGACTTTAAGGTAAAGGGTAAAGAACAACAGTAAGTTGGTGTTTCTCTGTCTGGGATCTGATCTAATATATTAAACATCAAAAAGATAGGCCATGAAAACCTCACATTTTCTATCATTGTATTAACAGTTACATGCATGTAAGCAAGAAAGCAAACAAGGTGTTACAAAGGAACAGTGATCAAATATTCACAATTTAACCTATTTATTTCTTTGTAAGATGAAAACCATTGTAGCAACTCTGCATAAACTGTCTCACATGCTTTTAGGATGATTTTTCTTTGAATTAAAAAAAGGTTGAAAAAGCTGGCATAAATGATCTAAAAAGTGGGCCTATAACTTTTGTGATGCAGTGAATATACTTTTCTTCAGTGTCTCAAGAAACCAGTAAGAAGGAGCAGAACTTAACTGGATGGAAGGCAAATCTTATTTGCAATTCAAATTAACAAATATTTGTATGGTTTTATTCACCTTAGACATCGTTAAAGACATGAGGACCTTTGTGGACTGCAGTGTGTTAATCAGCTTAGACAACAGACTTGGTACAATTTGCACATTATAGAATCATAGAACCATTGAGGTTGAAAGAGACCTTCAAGATGATCCAATCCAACCGCCTACGTACATCACCACTAATTATGAATTGCCCAGAAAAAATATTGTATCTGTCAGATGTTCTGCAAAGGTATTTCCTGAGTATGTATTTCAGGATTACTTTTCCTTAAAGAGAAAATATTTCTACATCATAAACAAGTCACGGCAGAAGGAGTGGAAGAGCCTAGAAATGGAATATCCTCAACTGCACTAGGACTGGCCTGGAAGAAAAACTCAAAGGAAGAGGTAGGGATGCTGATGCATAGAATGGACCTTTATAGTAAATTGGGACTATTCGTATTTCTGCTTTGGTTAGATTTATCTCACATTTGATGTCAACTCTGTCTAGGTCTTCTTGCTCTTTTTCTGTTACTGTGATGCTTTTTTATTGACTCCCATGCTATTATTAGGAAGGAAGTTTTGATATCTTTCCCTCCTCTTATTTTCTGCTCTTCTACTTATAAATCCCAGTCCAATGTTTTAATGCTCAGTGGTCCTTTATTTGTTCCCTCTTATTGTTCCCACTGATCGGACAGTCTTATTGATTTTTTCCCCCCATTGCTACAATGAGATTGTCATTTACGTGACTGTCATACGCTAAAACCTCACGGCCAAATTCCTGCTCATTAGCAAGCTGCCTTACCCTATTTAGAAAAGGTGTTTGGTGTCCTGCCTGTCTTCTAAATAGGCCTCTTGCTGGCTGTAGCTCCTGTTGGAAGTGTCTCTGTCTGTGCTGATTAGAGCTTAGACTGAACGTTTGCTAAGGAGGTCCAAGACAAACTTCTTTATGCACAGGGTAAGTCATGCATAAGATTGGATCCCAAAGGCAACACTACAATCAGCTATAGTTTGCATACAAGCTAAACAAACACTCAGAGAGGAAAAGGCTTTATGGGGTATAAATATGGGCAGATAACTAAGCTCATGACCTCTTTTCCTTGTAAAATGTTACTCTTCAGCTGTGGTTATGAGCTAAGCAACTTTGTCTTCAAACTTTTCTTGAGCATTAGTCCCTCTGGACTATTTTGGTGATTTCTGTTGGAAGAAGAGAAACAGGATCTGGTGGATTTGGGTGAAAGGGTCTGTAATGACCAAACTATTTCCTCTGGAGGTTTCAAAGGCTTTTCTGACTCCAAAAAGGCATATAGTAGCTTTAATAGTGGACATGACTTGCATTCACTTAACAGTGGTCAGCATACAACCATCTTTCTCTCTATTCTTCTTCTTAAAGATCTTCTCCATTTATATTTCTGTATGTACACACAAATATATAAGGAAATGTGCTGAATAATTTAATAGTAAAGTAACTAACACACTTCAGAAAGGAAACAGTTCAGAATAAGCAGAAAAGAAACTCAAAACCTCAGTGTCCATATTTTCTATCTTCTGGGCTACCCCAAGATGAGAAGCTTTGCTTTCTCTGGTTTTAATCACAAGCCCCAGTGGGAAGCTGAGAAAACTTCTGTAACAAAAGTTTCCTCTGCACTGCCATATCTTCATGAAAAGTTTCAGTTTTGATGATTCGTCATTTTCACACACACAAAAAACCACACTGTGTTGAAAGATTTCTGACCAGCCCTAGTAATGAATCCATCTGCTGCAGTCAGCGAACACAATTATGAGACAAATCACCCATCTTCAACAGTAAAGCTGACAATAGAACCCCATTTTTTTTGGCTAAAAAAAAAATAGAAAAGAGAAAGAAAAGGCACCGACTGTTATCTTTTGATCTTAAGGAGCTTTTTACTATCCTCTATTAGCAGATCACTTATTCTACTCTCACAGGCATGGCCCAGCTGCAAGAGACAGACATGATCTTATTCCCACACACAGATGCATGCAGAGAAAAAGAGAGAGGGAATCTGTGCATGTCCTTTGCCTACTTTGTGATCATTAAAAATCTGATAACACTTCTTTTCAAGAATGAATGTTAGACCCCACCTGCTAGTCATTCTGCCCAGGTATCTGCTAAACACTGTCTTCTTTATTCTCAGTAGTATGGCTAGGTAGCTGTTATATACCTGCTGTGCTCTGCACAAGAGATGGCTGCATATAAATGGGCAGCGAATTGCTCTTCCTTTGTGCCTGGTCTACCTTACAATGCATCAGTGTGAAAGCCCATTGCTTCTGAAAATGATAAGAAAGTAAAGAATGTTATTGAAAGATCAAACCCGAGGCCAGATTTTGCCTGAAGACTAAACTGCTTTATGAGCAAAACACTGAGGTTCAGGTAATCGATGTTCAATGTCCATTTCTATCTCAGATTTCTTTCAGCCCACCGGGGACACCATTTAATTTAGCTGTTTGCTGTAAAACAAAGATTGTGCTCATTCTGCCTCTACCCTCCAGCCTCTTCCTGGTCTTCTCTACTTACACTGTAGCATCTTCAAGTCAGGGAATTTAATGTGTTTGTACAGCACCTCGCACATGGGGACCCATCTCCCACCTGGGGCCTCTACACATCGCAAAAACCACACAGCAACCATTTGGAAATGATAGTTTAAACACAGAAATTGGCATTGCTTGCACCAGGGTAGATAGAGTTAACCCCTTCCGATACCCTTCTCCTTCTCTCACAAAAATACAGATATTCCACTGTATCACATCTGACATCTGGGAATGGTGGGGAAACCAGGTAAAAAAAGAAGAGAAATAATCACAGGGCAGATACCACCTGCCTGGACTTCTCCATGGGAATGAGTGATCTGACAATTATAGACTACAGGTGTCATGAGGAATCATCTTTCCAAACTGCTGCCGAGGGGAAAAAGACTAGTTCTGATCTGATATCTAGACAGTCTAAGAGTTATTTTTGTCCTTGAAGCCTAATAGTGGGTTATTGGTAATTATAGGAAAAAAATAACCTAGAAAAAGGGTGGAATGTCTTTTTTATTTCTTCCTCATCTATTCAGTTCTACAGAAATGTTGTGGGGTTCCAATTCTTTGAAGCATCACTTTAAGGAGAATTTATCTCTTTTATTTCAAATTAAAAGGTGCCTGTTCTGTGAGATAGTATTTTTTATTTTTAAATCTTGATGTTTATATTATTGTCATAATTTCTCTTTAAACTGCTGCAGAAATCTGCATCAACAGTGCCCAGAGAAATAAAACCTTTCTTTACAAAGCAATGCATTGTTCTCGGAGGGGGTGGGGAGATATACCTGCTGCTAGAGGAAGGGGAACCCAAAACTGAAAGTCAGGAGCAGATGGGAGAGGAAGAAGAGGAACTGAAAGGAAGGAAAAGAGGGAAAAAAATGAGGTGAGGAGGAGGAAGAAAAAGGGGAGGAAAAAGGAGAGAAATAGGAGTGGTAGAATAGGATCACAAATGTCCCTCATGAACTTGGGGTGCCTCAGAGAAATCTTTCTATATAATATCTCAAATTTTTAATTTTATTCAGGGATAGGATGAATGCAGCCTAGAAGGAGGCTATTTAAGAGCTCCAATGGATTCTACTGGCTATTCAAGCTAACTGGAACAGGCAGCAGCCATCTGTGTCCCTTGCTGGACAACAAGGGGGAGGAGGAGACTGCCAAATGACAAACAGCAAAAAAAACCCAACTTCCATCTCTTTATTAGGCTTTCAGGACAGATCACTAAAATTCACAGGCATTGTAAATCCATTGGCACCTCTGGAAATGCTAGGGGGAAGGCAGGGGAGAATAGGTACAGGTCTGAGAAAGCAGATGTAGGCTTTCATGACAATGCTTCTTGTTGGAGAGTGTGAACAGATCTTGATTTCAGTGAGAAAACAAGCCTATTTATCATTGCATCAGACCCTTTATATTGAACATATCAAAGGAAGAGTGGGAAGGGAGAATGTAAGTGATAAGATAGAGAAGAAGAAAGTGGAGGAAGGATGAAGAAGATGAGTGGGAGACTATGGAAATTGGAGAAGGTGGGAAGCCTGGATTTGAGTTAGGCAGCAGAGGGCTCCAGCAAGGAAATCTGGTCTTCAGCCTGACTCAGTTGCAGAGGTGCTGAAGTTATTTGCTGAGCTGCCTGGCATTGTTTTGAACTATCTGAAAAACCAGTGGCATTCAGGGCAAATTACAGCTAATTTTCTGTACAAATTGCCAAACTATTGGACCCAGCAAATGTGTTTATTAAAAATCAGAGGCATAGGCACGGGTCACATCTTTGTGGCACCAGATAATCAGACAGAGACTAAGTCCACTAATATGGACAAATTGCATTTGATTTTTCATGCTGGAAAGATAACCAATAAGGGCTCCTTCATCCTTGCTTTCATTGTCCTGAAGTACATGCAGCCCAGAAGGAGATGCTTGCCTATTCCAGTGCTATTGATTAATTTGGAGACCTCAGTCATTGACCCACACTCATGACTAGGACTGAGTAAACATTTCTTTCAATTTGTAACTCATGTTGTTTCCTAGCAATGAAGAAGTAACTACAGAGAATTGGGATTGAGCTGGGAGAAATTTTGAATAACTACAATTCTTCAGAAACCTCTTTGTACACCTTGAAATGGATATTCAGGAGCAACGTCAACTTTCTCAGCCTGTCTTCATAGGAGAGGTGCTCCAACCCTCTGATCATCTTTGTGGCCCTCCTCTGGACTCACTTCAACAGCTCCATGTCCTTATGTTGTGGACTACAAAGCTGGATGCACTACCCTGGGTAGGGTTTCATGAAAGTGGGGTAGAGGGGGAAAACCCCCTCCCTTGACCTGCTGATCATGCTGCTTTTGACGCAGCTCAGGGTGTTGGCTTTCTGAGCTGCAAGTGAACACTGCTGGCTCATGTTCATCTTTTCATCGGTCAACACCCTCAAGTCCTTCTCCTCAGGGCTGTTTTCAACCCATTCTCTACCCAGCTTGTATTTATGCTTTGGATTCCCTTAACCTAGATGCAGGACCTTACACTTGGCCTTGTTGAATTTCATGTGGTTTACATGGGCCCACATCTCCAACCTGTCAAGGTCCCTGTAGATGGCATCCCTTCCCTCTAGCGTGTCGACTGCACCACGCATCTTGGTGTTGTCAGCAAACTTGCTGAGGGTGCAGCTGATCCCACCATCCATGTTGATGATGTTGTTAAAAAGATGTTAAAAAGCAACTGGTCCAAACACTGATCCCAGAGGAACACCACTCCTCTGTTTTCCACCTGGACATGGAGCTGTTGACCACAACTATTTGAGTGTGACCATCTGGCCAATTACTTATCCACCAAGTGATCCATCCATTGAGTCCACGCCTCTCTAATTTAGAGACAAATATGTCATGTGGGATCGTATCATTGGCTTTGCGCAGGTCCAGGTAGATGATATCAGTTGCTTTACTCTTATCCACCAGCTGTGAAATTCCTTCATAGAAGGCCACCAAATTTGTCAGGCATGATTTGCCTCTGGTGAAGCTGTGTTGGTTGTCACCAATCACCTCCTTGTTTTCCATGTGCCTTAGCATAGTTTCCAGGAGGATCTGCTCCATGATCTTTCTAAGCACAGAAGGTAGACTGACTGNCCTCTGCTGACTGGCTTTCCTGTAACTTGGAGAAGGAAGTTATCATGAATGCATTCCAGGAAACTCCTGGATTGCTTGTAGCTTTCTTTGTTCTCCTTCCAACAGGTATTAGGGTGGTTGAAGTGCCTCATGAGGACCAGGGCTTGCAAACATGAGGCTCCTCCTATCTGTCTATGAAGGGCTTCATATGCCTGGTCTTCCTGGTCAATTGGCCTGTGTAGCAGACACTCACTATAATGCCCTTGCCCTCCCTTTAATCCTGACTCGTAAGCTGTCAGTTGATTCCTCATCTATCCACAGGTAGAACTCCATGCATAGCAGCTGGTTATTGACACAGAGGGCAACACTTCCTCCTCAACTCCCCTGTCTGTCCTTCCTAAAGAGCCTGTAACCTTCCATTTCAACACTCCAGTCATAGAAGCCATCTCACCAGGTCTCTGTGATGCCAATAAGATCATAGCCCTGCAGGTATGCACACATGTCTAATTACTGTTCATTGCCCATGCTGCAAGCATCTGCATAGATGCATTTCAGTTGGGCACCCAATGAAGTCGACTTACTGGCTGGAGTGGCTGGAATTCCTTTGAAGTATTTCACCAGTGCTTCCCTGTTGGCTCCTACTACCTCAAGAGCCCCAGGCTCATCTCCATAAGACTTTGAGTGTGCTGCAGTGTGTCCAGCACATTTATGATTAACAGGCTGAGGGCCCTTATTATCACCCTGTCCTTCCAAACTTGATGTGTCTTCCCCAGCTTTTCACAGAGAAACCTGGTATTTTCTCCCTTCCCCTTCAAATCTAG
>VZRW01009994.1:79106-111175 GCA_013398125.1 Aegotheles bennettii | reverse complement strand
CTAAAAGTCAGTGCTGATTTAGACTATAGAGGACATTGACGAAGAGTTTTTTGAAATAATCTGGGTTGATTAAATAAAATAACAATACAAAGATAGTGTTCGTTGATTGTACTTTTTGTTTTAAGTCTAGGGCCAAGTTTCAAATACAAACTTAAATATATTAATCTTCTGAGAAAACTAAACATTAGTACCTTCCAGGTAAAAAAATAACCAAAGTGAGTGCTGGAATAGAATCATAGAATCACAGAATCATAGAATCACTCTGGTTGGAAAAAACCTTCAAGATCATCAAGTTCAACCATCAACCCAGGACTGCTAAGTCCACCACTAAACTATAGTCCCAAGGGCCACATCCAAACGTTCTTTGAATAGCTCCAGGGATGGTGACTCCACCATGTCCCTGGGCAGCCCATTCCAATGCCTGACCACCCCTTCCATAAAAGAAATTGTGAAGAAATGTGAGGTAAACTTCAGCTACTGCATGGAATAGTTGGAGAAAAACCTTTCTGAGAACTGTGAAAGAACCACGGAAGGCCACATTGAAGTAGAATTTGCTGGCATTGTTAACTTTGGTGGGTATGTATGAAGCTGCCCTCTGCATTGCTCAGGGGTGTCATGCCCATCCCCTGCTGCGCAGCTGGTGTCCCGTGTCACAAAGGTCTGATATCATGGTCCATGTTCCAGTTGCAGCCACCAGTACCCAGTGATGAGCACAACGTAGCCCATCTCCCTTGGTCCCAACTGACCCTTCTCCCCTTCAAGCACTTCTTTCCCTGTCACTGGTGTCTCAGATGCACAATCCAGCCCTTTTCGCTCGACTCCAGTGCGTTGGTTCCCATCTGTGTGCTGCCACCTCAGTGGCATCATAAAGCCGCAGAGAAACAGGATGCTTGTCCTGCCCAAGGTACAGCCCCACTGGAGCAGCACTGTGGAGATGCTGCAGAATGGGGACCCCGTTCTGAGGAGTTTGGGGAGCTGGGAATTTGGTTCACCCTGTCCACCCATCCTGCGTGGCCATGGCCTGGAAGAAGACCTTCTGGGCTGTTCATCCCCTGCTGAAATCAAGTGTCCCTGCCTGAAGGGACACGTCCCCAGGGGAGCCCCAAGTGCCGTGGGCTTGTGCCAAAGGGATGCTGTCCGGGGCAGCTGGGTCCTGCCCAGACCCTGAGTTGGTGTTTCCTCTGCCCCTTTCCAGGCTGGACCCATGGGAGCCATGCCCTGCCTGAGGAACAACATGGAGCCCAAACGCCACCTGCGTTGAGTAAGGAGCTACTGGGTGCCAAGGCAGGCATAGGGCCAGGGCTTTTGCCCAGAGCCCCATGTGGCAGGAGCAGAGCCACTCATCCCTGCCCTCTCTGCCTTGGCAGATCCGTAAGAACTTGATGCTCCCTGGGCTGCTGAAGCACACCTAGGGCAGGATCCTCCAGCTGCGGGTGATGGCCCAACAGTTCTGGTGGGTGCTGATGGACAAAGAGCCACCCGGCCTCCAGCCAGTTCCTGCTGGGGACATGCCCAGGGGCTCCATCACCCCAGGGCTCTTCCCAGACTGTGAAATGGAGCAAGGGTGCTGAGATACTCATCCCACATATCTGGTCGGCTGACCAGGCCAGCACCAATGCACTTTTCGGCTTGACTTTCGGCTTAGCTTCTGCTACTTCGTGCTGGAGTCTGCGGAGCCACCTGCCAGCAGCGTGAATGTGAGATTCAACATGGATGTTGATGGTGAGATGGATGTGGTGATGGAGGAGACGGATGCGAACATAGAGTTGGAGGAGAAGATGGAGGTGGATGTGAAGTTGGAGGTGGAAATGAAGACAGACCCAAGAGCATCAGTACAGGCATGTGCTCCCCATCCGCTACCCACACTCAGGGTGGGTCACCTGCTGCCTGGCTGGGGCTGAGCTGGGTGGTCCCCTCTGGAGCTGGGTGGTCCCTGCTGCAGGGACACAGCACCCAGTCCCTTCATCCTGGCTGCACAACCACCACCACCGCGCTGCTCTCAGTACTCATCCACTTTGGGAAGAAGCCATTTCTTAGGGCCAAGCAACCCAAGTCTAACCCTGAGTCCAGCTGGGGCTTAGTGCTGATGGCAGAGTCCTGCTCTCCCCAGCGTGTTCTAGATAACTAAACTAGATAATCGCTAGGGTTCCCTCCCACCCAAACCATTCTATGTTTCTATAAACTTCAGTTTTCTTCAAGTCAATCCAACAGGCAGAGACATCCCCACANAAGCAGCTGCCTCCACTGAGCCAGTTCAGGAATGCCCGGCTCTGTTAGGCAAGGCACTACTCGTTAGCCAAATGGTGAGCCCCTTGCTGTTCTTCCAGGGCTTGACCAAGATGCAGGCATGGCGGAACTGGAGAGGACCTTCCAAGAGGAAGATTTGAGTTGTATTTGTTTGGTTTTCTGTAAATAAAGAGATTTATTGATGTGTTTCAGATCCTGGCTCTCTTTGCCTTTGCTTTGAGTGCACGTGGTGTTTGCAGAGTTGTGGCTTCTACTCCATCTGGGTTCTAAGGGCCGGGGATGGCTTTTTGGCATTGCCCCTGTGCTGGGTGCTGCTGTCTGAACCATTGTTCTCCTGCCCTCCTGGACCCAGAAGCTGCATGCACACGCACATGTACTCCCCACCTTGCTCCCATTTCAGACAGTCTCGCTGAGCTCCCTGCATCCAGTCATCCATCATGGGGTAGGTCATGGAGCACATCCTCCTGAAAACTATTCAAAGGCACATGGAAAAGAGAGAGTGGACTGGTGACAGGCAACATGTCTTCATTAAGGGCAAATTGTACTTGACAAATTTGGTGGCCTTCTACAGGTGGGGTTACAGCATTGGTAGATAATGGAAGAGTGACTGATGGCAACCCTTCCAGTCCTTGACTGACGAGGCACCTTCCAGTACATGAAGGGGCTCTAGGAAAGCTGGAGAGGGACTTTTGACAAGGTCATGGGAGTAATAGGACAAGGGGGAATGGGTTGAAACTGGAAGAGAAGAGATTTAGATTGGATCTGAGGAAGAAACTGTTTGCCGTGAGGGTGGTGAGACACTGGCCCAGGTTGCACAGAGAAGCTGTGGCTGCCCCTCCCTGTTCAAGGCCAGGTTGGATGAGGTTTGGAGCAACCTGGTCTAGTGGAAGGTGTCCCTGTCCATGACAGGAGTATTGGAACTAGATAACCTCTAGGGTCCCCTCCCACCCAAACCATTCTATGTTTCTATAAACTTCAGTTTTCTTCAAGTCAATCCAACAGGCAGAGACATCCCCACACACAGTGCTGGGTCCAGCTCTGGGGTCCCCAACACACAAAAAACATGCTAAGGAAAAGAAAATATTTTCAAATTCACTTATAACTAAAGTTAAAATCTGTGATTTTTTTTAAGTTCAGAGAAAGAAGGTAAATGTATTTGTACTTGCCTAAAGTAAATTATTTGGAAGTTTTCATACAGTGATTACATATTGTTTTAAGATACTGTTTAAAAGCTAAACAGAAGTAAAATATATAGTTTATAACAAACACTAAGAATTCAGCTACAGTTCTTACCTGCTAATTGTCAGCAAAAGAATCTCCAAACTCTGAGAACCATAGCTCTGGCAAGAACTTGATTTATTCTCTAGAATTATTCACTGCTTAACTAGGCAAGCTATTAAGACAAATACTAGTAAGATGCTGTTTCTTTTACTCGTTCCCTGTGTTGGTTTCATTTCCTACGGTAAATTTTTGAGGTTCCATGTTTGCAAAATGGATATGAGGGCTTGGGAAGGATGGGTACGAATCTGACTAGTCCTGTGCCTGGTGCTCATGAAGTGGACTGCAGCTCTTGACTATGTTACACACTTTCTGAAAAATCTTCAAAAAAATGTCTCATCTCTGGAGCACTGCTCCCCATAGTTGTCTAACAGCAATAAGATATTGTGCAGACAAACATAATAAATGCTTTCAAGGCCTTTCATTCGTCTTCTCTGTTTAGGTGGGGAGCTATTTTGGTCCTTACTGTTCCTTACTTTAGGCCTATATAATGACAAGTGTAATAGCTATTTACATTGGTGATCCTTCATGTTAGTACAAATAAATAGATAATAAAATAGATGATGAAATGTCCTTCATGCCAAACTCTCACGAATTTTTTTTCAGAATAAAAATAATAGGGATCATTCAAAAATTATCTGCCTAGGTAATTTTTTGCTGTCCAGCTCAACCTTTCTTCAAACTCCGTGGGAAAATAAAAACAGGAAATGCAGTATTTTGTGGACCACAAAAGAAAGGGAGGTAAACTAAACAAATTAAATATAAATACAATTATAATTTAAAATAACACAAATATATAGTATGAGCTTACTTTTCCTGCTGAGGAATGAAAGCACTTGAATTTGTTCATGCAGTGTAATTTATTTTAACGTTCCTCTATTTACAAATAGAACGTATCAGCTCACTTGCTGAGATTTGCATTCTTGATGTGCTATTTTGTTAAACTAGACCAGCAAAATATTTAAACAAAGGCATTTTGCAATACTAATAAACAGAGAACAAAATGAAAGGAATCTGTGCTGATGACTTGTGAAGGTTACATTAAACACATTTATTCTTAGCTGCACTTAGCACTTATGTGTGAGTCTCGCTGTATATCTCTGTGCTCAGTTCTGCTCTTGTTAATCAGTTTTACTCCGATGTAAATGTTTTGACTTCTTGGAGTTACTCCTAATCCGTAGCAATGTAAGCAGGAAGAGATCAGGCCATGAATGTTTTACCCATATCTGTAACTTGTCAAAAGATAACAGCTGAAGAATATTATCATCTCTAAAGGACTGAAGCAAATACTTGTAAATGTTAATATCTTGAAAGAAGATGAGATTTTATTTTTCCTAGAGGCATTTGTTTGTAACATTGACACATAATAATAAGCCCCACAGTGGATGATAAAATGACATTTAAAAATTCTAACTTTCTGAATGTGTTTTTACAGAATTGGCTCTGAGATGATGGATAAACCACCTGCCATAAAACATCTGGGATTAATCTTTAAAAAGGATCTAAACCATCTCCAGCTGATGTCATTGGGTAACCTTTGATTACCTTGAAAGTGGGAAGGAATGCAACTCAGTGTTTTCCTTTTAATACTATCCTGACTACAAAATTTTCAGCGAACTCCAGTGGATTTCACTGTATGCACTTAGCTAAATTGCACAGCATCAAGCTTTGGTGTTTGTTTCCACACTGCATTGCTCAGGGCCTGATGTGTGACTTCAGAATAGCAAAGTAGGACAAAACACAATACAGAAAGTTGAATTCCAGCAATAAAACCAAATCTATGACATAACTGTGGGTAAAATAAAAATTAATTTGTGATTAATTGAAACTTTTTACTTGATGCAGGGTGGTCTTTTGTGGGATGTGAGAAAAAGGGAATGCAAAGATGCCCCCTGGGTTTTTATTGACATGAAGTTCAGCAATTTACTGGCAGGACCTTCATATTAACTGCAAGAATTTCAAACCACACATTGATATGGGAGGTGAGATAGAGAGAGCATATAAACAGTTGTAATCCCTGCCTGCATTCCTATATAATCACGTCCTCTGTTTCTCCTGACATCAATTCAGGAATGCACCCATGCTCTTTAATCTCTCTTGTTGCACCTGCTCCTTCAGTCATATCTGGAGCTGACTGAACTACTCATCACAAGCAATTTATCAGATCTGCTAAGGGGATTTTTTTTTTTGAAGAGTTCAGTGACTCAGAAGCCAGAAAGCAATTTCTAAAAGTGGCCTAAGCATTTACAAATCTAATTCAGGACCTCATTACTCTGGTTTCTAAGTGCTCATGTCACATTTAGAAACAGGACCTGTACTTTCACTCCACCTTTTTTCTCACTTACTTCATGGTACCACTAGGGTGCAAAGCTTAGTTTTTATTCATTTGGCTACGTTTTATAATTTATTGACAATCCTTGCCTTTAATACCAATAACATTGGAGGGGGTATTATGAACTGTTCATGTATGGTATGCCTTTGAGAGTCTCACCTGTTACATGTGTGTTTTGTCACCTCATTTCCATGATACCTCTTTTAAAATCAGAACAAGTTCCAGCAGAAATCACTAGAGCTTGTATTTCCCAGGTAGAGAATTTGAAGCATTTCACAGACAGAAAGAAACATTTTAAAAATACAGGTTTAAAAAAACGGTAAGAAAGTCTTTTCCTGTACTGTTTTCATGTCTTCCCGTTGGCTGGTTTTCTGAAATCTAGTTTTAAAATACCAGGGCTCCTTACAGGCCAAGGGACAAAGGAAGATATAAGCCTGATATATTGGCTGTCTAGCAGACTTTACTTTCAATTTTCCCTTGTCACATTTCCAATGAGTAATTGTCCACCCTAAATATAATATGGCCAGGTAGACACTTTCAACATCTGTAAACTTGCTTGTCTGATAAAGATGAAGTTCACAGTTGAATGTTCTTCCTTGTGTGCTTTTATCAAATGTAATTAATCAAAAATTTCTACTAAAGTCTCGTGCATCATCGTTGTATCATCATCTTCTTCATCATCATCATCATCATTATAATTTTTAAAAGAAAAATGTAGTAAGAAAGCGACCAAAATATAACCCAGACATTCCAAATCTGAGTTTGATATCATAAATATCTGTGTTATATCAGCTCTACCATTTGTGTAGTTTAACGTTGATCCATTTTTCCATCAACGAATAAGCACTTTTCCCTCCTTTTACATTCACCCTATCAAACAGATTCTGCGGGTAACTTCTCAGCATTTCAATGCCCCAACTCATGTATTAAAAATATAAAAAAAAACCACAAATGGGGCAAATAGTGTATATATTTACTTTGAGATTTTGCCCCTTTTAGCATTTCCATCCTCTTTTTTAATTTTTCTTTCTTTTCTACCTCTCCACTGATAACTTCTCCTTCTCCCTTGCATTCTTAGGTTTCCAATCCTTTTTATTACATTTTGCTGGCGTTCTTTTCATTTCAGTTCTTCACAAATTCATTCTGCACCTATTTCATGCCATTACCCCCCCCTCCCCCCTGGACAGAACACAGCTACAAATTCCAGCCAGCTCCTCTTTCCCTCTTTCCTAATTCCTTCAGAGCAGTTCCTTCCTTCTTTCCTCCCTCGTCCCCTCCCTCCTTCCCCATCTCATCACATCTTCCATCCCACTAGTCTGCTTCCTCCCATATATATTTCTTCCAACATACTGGATTCTACTTTTCATCTCTCCTTCCTGCTTCTTGTTACCATCTTTCTTCCCAAAATTCTCACTCTTTCCTGAGTGAAAGAATGACAAACACGATGGAAGCAGCATGTTAAAAAATGTATATTGATCAGGCAATGCATTTAATGTGTATGTTTTCTATCCATCTGTGCAAAACAATTTTTATTTTTTTTTTGGAATAGTGATGTTGTGGTATTTATATTACATAGGAATGCAGAACAGAATAGCACATACCCTCATCAGGCTTTGTTAGTTACATAGCTGTTGCAACATTCACCAGAATGAACTGTACTCACAGAAATGTAATTTGGAGAATCAAAATTCTTTGATAGTTGGTAACTTTTTATTTGTTCAACATACCAAGGAGTTTCTTTATCTTGTGCTATGTTGTTACTAAATTGCTTCCATTTGTAATTTACTCTTGTGAAGCAAAAGCTTTTAAATATGCTTGACAAGGCAACTTATTTAGCAAAGTCATTAAGATAAGAGATCTCTGCAGGAGTAGAAGTTATTCAGATTATACACAAAAATCTCTTATGTATGTGTACCGCGATATTTCCCTTCCCTTCCCCTCACCTACCCTCCCCCTGCCCTACACTTCCCTCCCCTCCCATTCCCCTCCCCTCTTTTTTTGGGAGTAGGGAAAGAGATGCGTTGGAGAGGTGGAGGGAGATCACAGAATTACAGAATCACAGAATGGTAGGAGTTGGCAAGGACATCTAGAGGTCATTTAGTCCAACCAGGTCAACCCCTAACCTGTACTGGTGCATGTGGTTATTCCTCCCTAGGTGCAGGACTCTACACTGGCTCTTGTTGTACTTCATGAGGTTCGTTTCCAACCTGTCCAGGTCCCACTGAATGACCCTTCAGTTAAAGATGTTCCTTTAACTGGATGCAGTAAAATGCAACAAACCAACACATTGCCACAAGTAATGTATGCCTCTGTCAGTGTGCAACACAGTTCCACACATGGGGTTTTAAAACACTGGAAATGGAGCCTAAGGAAAAGTTTTGCATTCTAAGCAAAAAAGTAATTTCAGAGACAGTGGATACTAAAAAGACAACATACCACTTCTTCCTTTAGAAAAAGACAAGCAAAAATAGAAGGCATGAAGTCACTTGGCAACCTATCTAGGAGAAATAGGTAGGTCAAAAAGCTGAACATAATGCTTGAAGGCAGAAAGAGCAATGCTGCTGCCATTATCTTACTGATTTCTTTGTGTTGCTATACAAGCCAGGAGCATTTCTTATAGCTGTGTTTGGAGTTGTTAAAAAAAAAAGATGGGAAAATAGAGAATTGAAAAGGGTTTTTTTCTCCTCTTTTTTAGTCTGCAAAGAGGTGAAAAATACAGACCAGGGATATGGGGAAAAGTGTGTTTTTCCTCACCTTATTCTAGTCATGAGTAGCACATTTATATAACCCGCACTAACAGTTCTCCAAATCTGCTCTGTGGGGAAGAAATCATAGCTCCTTGTTAAATTTTTGAGATTAAAAGAAATGTTAATTTCCAAGACAGGCAGAAAACAGTTAGCTAAATATTACCTTCTAGATTTTTGCCTGCTGAATTTGCCTGTTTTTCTAGATTGTAAACTATTTGTAGGGTATATTTTTCTTTCACTTGTCACATTAAAGAGTTAATATCCAAACAGCCACTCTAAGAGTAATAAATAACAATAAAATCAACCTGGTATTCCATGGATTTACTGGGAGGATTGTCCATATTGACTATTTTACTGGCATATTAACTCCTCCCAGTGAAATATTTATTCTAAATTTAATATAAAAATAAATATACAATATGTTTTAAAGATTTAGTGAGGAGACAAATATGCACATTTACAGTATACAACAGTATGTGAGATACAGCTGAATCTCTCTGTACTTGGAACAGGTACTATCTCAGATGTACAATCATTTTTAGTATGTGTTGTCTTTTCCAATGGTTACCTCTGTAAGTCTCATTTCTCTCATGTCAACACTCTGTACACATTGAACCCAACATCTGTAAGATGGCAATTTGAAAGGCATTCCCTCCAGCTGCACTAGTGAAAGAAGTACTACCAAATTCAGTGATGGCATGAATCTGTTGTAGCTAGCAGGAACATGGATGACCTAGTGGCTGAATGCGAGTACAAGCATACAAACAGTGGGAACAAGCCAGTCTGGGAAAATGTGGCATGATGTAGGGGCTCAAAAGTGCTTAAGACACCAGCCCCTCTTAAATGTCTGCCAAAAGTCTGGATGTAGAACTAAAGTTGCAGTTTACTGAGTTCCTAACAGGCCAGTTTCCTTTTGACACACACTCCCAAGAGCTTCTAGCCCTCTGTTGTGTGTGAATAACTCCTGCAAGTTCTGAGAGTTCAGAGTTCAGGCTCTAAATAAGGCTGAGTGATCCCCTTTTAGCTGTATTTGTTTTCAGCAGGCCTAAGGCTTGGACCTATGTGAAAGTTCCTGACAGATCAGCAGCTCCTTGAGAGGTGTATTCAGGTTCACCCATGATAACTGTGATAACGGATGACCATGGCAACAAGTATGAAGGCTTCAAGCAGCCTTGGTAAAGAGGCATGAAAAGTGTTGTGTCCATAATTTTAAACAAACAAGCACTATTGTACGTGATAGTGATATACAATTATAATCAGCTTATTCAGGGATTGGTAGTATTCATCATGTTGTTAGTATTGTAAATTTGTACTGTCATAGATAGGAGCCACACAGCTTGGGGCCTTGTACCTTCACCTATTGTTTTCCCCGTGTTATGATACGTTTTCAGCAACATTTGATTAAAACTGCCAATTTGTTGGGTACAAAGAAAATCTCTCAAAACTACCAGGACTAATTACGTTGTCCTTGCCAAAGGGGTAGTTGAATAATTGCATGAGATTATTGCACAGCTATGGTGCTTTTCATGTCAGTGGCAGTGCAATGAAGATTGATTCCTTTTAATTAATCATTCAAAAATAACCCCTCATATCATTCCTCAAATAGGAGAAAATATGTTCCTACATCTTTCTTCCAAAAGGCTCCTGAATGCAATTGGTTCCCTGATGAGATAATGTTGCAGGGCATGTGTGTGCACCCTAGACAGGAGGCCCTGCTTTCTAATTATTTGGTGATCCTATTCTCCTTATTCTTTATTCTTGTTCTTGGTCATGCTTTATAATTTTGATAGCCACAAGCACAAGAACTTGGCAGAAAATTCTAAGGTTTACTAATTGAACTCCAGATAGTTCATTAGAATGAGCGTCACCAACTCTGAACTTATTTTTATTTATCTACTATTTCACTGCCCTTTTGAATCAAATGGTCTAATGTGATCATGAAGTATTACATGGTAGTATTCATTATTGCAAGAATATTTTGTTTTCATGAAATAGTCCAAAGTCTGAGGGCTACATTCTGCTGTAACTGATTCTCTCACTCAATATCTGTGAGTAACAGAAGTTAACCAGTTGTGTTTGTTTCTTTTCTATCTCTGTATTGTCTAAAGTCTATAGCATTCATTTATAAGGAATGTGATTCTTCATTTAAATTTCTTTCTAGATAGATATTAAAATCTCAGATAAACTAACAGGATCGAGTCTTTTAAATGGATCAACCTTTTATGGTATCTGATACCACAGAATATTTTTTTTTCCAACAATAGCTTTATAGGTCTTCTTTTGGTACTGTAAAGTCATTTCAGAGTCTGTATCACTTTAAGTAACAAACATGGATTTAAGAGCATGATACATATCTATTTCTAACTAAGATTTTAAGTAACCTGAATAAATCTCATTGTTAAATGAACAATGAACAATTTTTTAAAAATATTTGTTTATCTTATGACTAACAAAAGTGGGAAGAAAGAAGCTAATAATCAAAGCTGCACACAGCCATACATGGATTTGAATTGTTCTACCACATATTGTAATTCAAGATTTGGAAAAAATAAGTTAAGCACTTTCACCAGATTATAATATTAGAGTGTCTGTCTTCATCAAAACCTATACACAGGTTGCTTCCACAGTTCTTCTAATCAAAGGTTTACGTTTATGCATAATTGAAATAGGCTACAAGAGCTAGGTTGCTATAGAAATACAGGACATGCGTAAAAGTCTTTATGCACCTACAATATCAAAAGCAAATCATTTTACTACCTATTTGCATTGGATATTATGCAGCACTTTGTCTGCAAGTGTGTTAAATGTCAATGACTCCTGCATGTTGAAAGATATGGGGATAGGAAGAAAAGTGGGTTGTGGATTTGTAAAGTTGCAGCCTTTTGATTTAGTGAGAGTTGCTGGGATAAAGATGTAAGTCCTGGCCAATTAGCTCTTAGATTATAGAAGATACTGCTTATGAAGGAATACAGCAAAGTGGGATTTAAAATTATTCCATTGTAAAATACAGTCTATATATGAATATAGTCATGGACAAGTCTCCAAACCACAACTGGAAGCACAAAATGAACCTTTTTTATTGGTCTTGGAGGAGTTCCCTAATGGGCCCTGTGAATTTAGACGGCCAAGAATAAATGTCTGCACCTCTATGCTCATTCCTCTCTCAATCCCTGTCTGGTAGGGTCTAGTTTTGCAAAGGGAGATTTTCAGTGTAATGAAATACTAATGCAGTGGAGTTTGGAAACTTGGGAACACCCATTCCTTGACTTCTGCTCAGGATTCCATGATTCCAGCTTAGTCTTCGTGCACATCACACCATGAAGACACCATTCAGAAGGGATTCCATTCTCTGTAGCAGAGCTTAGATGTGCCTCTTGCTTTAAACCAAAGAAGGTAAGAGTTTATGCCTTTAGGCATAAAGTATGGAAAACAGAAAGGAGAAAAATTTAGTCCTAATAGTGTTAATTATGTAATTGGAAATAAATTCTTGTACATTATCCATGTCATGCCAGAAAGGAAAATAATGTTTTAAAACTGTACTTTCTAGTTCACCAAACAATCTTTCCAGGGAAACCTATTTGCTAGAAGGAAGTACACAAAAGAGAGGTAGCAGTGAATGTAGATGTTGTTAATTCCTCTGGGTTTTAAGAAGCTGAAAAATCTATTTTATTCTGTAAGAAGCTGGTTTCTCTCCATGCAGATTGCACGTTCATTCCTTAATCTTTATATGTTTAAAGTTTTTTAAAAAATTACCTACAATTTTTCCTGTAAATTGTTGAACATTTGCAACAGATATAGAAAATCATAGTTGGAAATTTTCTAACACCAGAAAAAAGTAAATTGGAGCCATGGCAGGAAATCAACTTCACGTGTGAGGATGCAAGACCATATTTTGTACTAATGAAAGCTATACTGCCTGCAAACTCTTCTTTTAGAATGGAACCTCAGGCTGATTACTACATCTGCAACAGTTAATATTAGATTTTCTCATTTTATGAACCAAAACTACATATTTTCAACTGGATTTTCTGGGAAGTACTGCCTGCAAACATCCAAATTGCTGATCAGGTCAAAATAGAAAGTGTTTTTTTTCAGCTTGTTGCACAAAACACTGTAATGGTATGAGATCCTATTTTTAGTTCCTCCCTGACAAATGAAGGTTTGAGGTAATATGAAAGCACAAGTAGTTCCATTTAATTAGGTATACATTTTTGATTGAAAAGAATGAAACTCCCTACAGCTGCTGTGTTTCTCTCAGCAGCATGTTATCAAGACTAACGAGACAATCACCTCAATATAGTGATCTCAGATCCAAACTGTATTTGCCTTTTTCCCGATTGACAAAATTTCTAGTGCAGTTTACATAGTAAAAGTCCAGGTTTGTGACAAAATGTTTGGAGACGTGTAAGCCAAAGCATTGTAGTAAAAATTGCATCCATTTTAAAATGAAAAACAACAGCTGAAGCAATGCAAGAAGGGTTCTCCTTGCTTTGCATGTTGTTTATATAGCAAGGATATACTTCCATGATATTATTACAATCTTTATTACCACAGAATGTGAGTGTTTCATGTTCCCTGTTATAGTTATTCTCATCACTAGCATGAGCAAGATGGAAGTGCCATTTTCCATATTGTACAGCTCGGGAAATGTTGCTCAAATATATAAGTAACTTGCATTGGATGTCTCGGTTTAAGTGGCCAGGGCAAGCCACAACCCAGAGAACAGAATTTGCTCTTTGTTACTCCCCTCCACCCCCTTGGGGGAAGATGGAAGGGGAATAAGGAATAAAGGCTTAAAGGTTGGAAGCTAAAACTAGAACAGATTTAATGAAATGGTGAGGGGGAGTAACAGGTGGGAGAAAGAACAAATATATACAACCCGGTTCTGATGATCACCGATAACAGTTCCCGAAAGTCCCTCACAGCAAAGCTGATGGAGGAAAAAAGGTCCAATACTCTGCCCAGCACCCGATGGATTTGGATCCTGCAGAGCACGTGGCGAGCTGGTGACAAAGGCAGGGGTCTTTCTCTCTCCAGGACGTCTCCACGTGGCAACAAGAAGGAGAGCAGGAAGAAGGGGAGGAACTTCCCATTTTCCTGGCTTTTATAGAGTTTGGCAGGAAGTGGGAGGGAATCCCCACTCCTCAGCTTTCCCCACCCCAGACACCTTTTCACAAAGGGTCCTAAACTTTGGGTCCTTGCAACAAAACCATAAAATTTACCTGTCCCCTCAAACCATAACAATTGGGTCACCTAGTAAAGCTGCTGCAGCTCAGGGCTTAGTGCACAGGTAACCCAAGTCCTGGACCAATGTTACAACAGCTTTTCATCTGAGTGGTAAAGGTAGAATTCCTTTGATAGGAGAGTCTGTCTTCACCATTTAGCTAGAAAAGGCTCTTTTCTTTTTCTTCCTGGTCTCACAGATTTTGGACATTTTGGCCTGTCAGTGACCCAATATCCATAAACGGGGCAGTGAGTGCCTCTAGCCACACTATTCTGCCCACAAGGCCAGCAGTCTCCTGGGCAGAGTAAATGGCTGAAAGGGGAGTGGGGTCATGCACTCATTTTATACCTTAATGGTGTTTTAACAAACTGGGTACCCATTTAGCATATGAGTGCGTTGCTGTAGCAAGTGCTACTGGCATTCTGAGTATGCTGAGTTTTTCCAGCAAACGTTAGGCATGTCAACATTTCATCTCCAGATCATGATATAAAATAGTGGGAGACAAATGTTTAAATTTTCAGATTGGAATGTCTTTCTACATAGTCACTTACTTGTGTTAGACATCTAAGAATATTTCATGGTAAATGGGAAAATGCATAGGGAATTAATATGTTAAACATGAATTGTTTTAATCACTTTTTGGAACTAAGATGCCTCTTAACTTTTGCTAGGATGTATTGTAGATGTTTAAGCAGGTACACTAGAGGGAAAGAAAAACAGGTTTAAAAAGCTGGCTATACTTTCTGTGATTGATGTTGTATCTGCTTTTATGAAGAGAATGACAGAAAATAAAATTGTTCCACATTCTCTATTAAAGGAAATTCGGCAGCTGTTGCTGAAAGGTATTTTGAAGTCAATTAGATCAACATTTTCCTTTGGAAAGCAGTGTACATGTCTGATAATGACATGAAATATCTATCTTTCAATCCTGTGTTTACAACATTGTGCTAAGTTCTGAATGTGATATACCTATTAGCTTTTGGTACAAGACTTGGAATGACTCCCAAGCAAGGTCTCATTCTGACCTTTCCAAAGTGGTATGTCTCTGCTGACTTCAGTGAAGTTATTCTTGGTTTACATTAACAAGTGAGGTCAGAACTAAGACAGCAGTTCAAGTAAAAAATGTGAAAGATGGCTGAGATGAGGCCTGTCTTTGGCTGTGGGGTGTATCGTGGGCCAACTTCTTTATTGAAAAGGTATGTTTGTGGCTTGAAGATACAGCTGTGCTACACATGTATAGTCACCTGTCTGTGTTGTGGGAACATTGTACCTGTATCGTTTGTTTGGAATTGAAGCACTGAATGAACAACACTTACTCTTATTTTCTGTCACCAAAAAAGAAATTCTGCCTGATAGCACATGTTATTTGAAACCAGCAGGCAGCATTTTGTGGCTACATTGTCTCCGTGGATAATTGGCAGGATAAAATTCATTTTACAATTAACTTTTAATTGGCATTTTTTTGTTTCTAATTTCAAAGTTTTTGTTTTACTAGTTAAAGATAAATAAGAAGCAGTGGGAGAAAAGTTACTCAACAAATATAACTTTGTAGGAGTAATCAAACTGGCCACAAATCTGACTAAAACTACAGAGAAATGAGTCAATGGGGTAAGATCATAACAATGACTGCTTTCTTCATAAAAGGCCACATGGCATTTTGATTACTGGACAACGAATATCTGTCTGCTGCAATAAAACTTTTAAGTTGAACTTGGCATAAGCAATGTAATGTCACATGCAAAGGCATGCTAAAAGGCCATCCAGTCATATTGTGATGAATATATTAGAATTGTCTTAATGAAGAAAGAACTGAGCTTGGAGAAATTGCTACAGTTCTGAAATATTTCTACAAGAAATCCTTTAAAAAACAACTTTCTCATAATAGATTTGAAGACACTCCAAAGTTTTGAAGGCAGGATATCTGAAGTCAGTTTCTATGTCTGGTTTGGGAATCATCAAATCAAATGTTCATAATTACACTCCAAATGTGAAGCCCAAGACGATACAGGTGTATAACTGCAAACCCAGTTTTGTGGATACAGTTTCCTGCCTCTACTAAGTCATCTGCCATCAAGCTTCAGCTCAGGAGACCTGGACCAAAGGTGCAACAGATGGCATTTGACAGAATGTGTTTCAAAAATGCCCAAAGTTGCATCAACAAAAGCAGCCTATTCAGAAATTTTAGCTCAGACATGGGTGCAATAATCCTAAGTAATTTCTGCACTGTGTCTGCTGCTAAATCCTGTCTCTTGGCATGGGTTGTTAGCTTGGGTGTAGCACCATTTTGATGATATTTTGATATTGCCAATTTCTGAGCACCAAGAAATCTGGAGGTCAAGCTAAAATACAGTCTTTCTGAGGTAAGGTTATATTCCCTTTTTGAAAAAGAGCAGACTAGACCAGAAAAAAAATTCAGTGATTAGCCTGAGATTTCGCAGTGGCACAGCTCAGAATAGGATGTAGTGGCTCCCACTGTAGGCTCTCCATTCTTCCCATTAGGTGCAATTAAGATATTTACAATCGAAACTCATGATACAAAACTGCCATTGTCAAAAAGGACAACATTACTAGTCTGCATGTGACACTGTACCTATCAGATGATTTTCGCCACATGAATTCTCACATTACTGTGCTGAGCAAAAGTGCTATTTACAGATGTGCATTATTACCGTGTGGAGAAAGAAAAGAATCAGAGACTTGGTAAAATGGAAATACTTGGAGCAGATGAAAAACTTCATATAAAGAGATGAACAATAAAAGCACTACAGCAGCTGTAGCACTTTTTCATAAGATGACTACAAAAAGAAAACAAGCTGAACACAGGAAATCTTACTTGGGAGCAATAAAATCCTGATGTATATTCAACAGAGCATTGTTTTCCAGAGGTTGAAAGGAAAACATCTGATAGTAATTCTTACATAGATAGCCTGTCATATAACTATTAGAATCTTAGAACATAATTAAAGATTAAGAAATATTACTTTATGTTGCATGGTTAAAATTACATTTCTGGCAAAGGGTGTAATAATGAAATTCCCTACTTAATTACCATCTGCATTTATCCAAAAATTTAAAATTAAAATCCAGCACTATATATTGATCTCCTATCAATAGATACCATCCTATGCTCTAATAAAGTGATACTCTTTCAAAAATCTACCAACAGAGACCTTTATAATATATGACATGATTTAAACATATTTTATTTAATGCCAGAGAGAATTTACATTTCATCTCTCAGCCTTTTACGAAGCTGCTGTAAATGATTTAACTTGGCTTTCAGATTTCAGAGTAATTTCATTTCAATTTGAACTCACTCTTGTATAATTCCTAGATTTTTTTCAACCAGATGGAGACTACTGACACTTAACATGTGGAATAACATGTCAAAAATGTGGGACGCTTAAATTTGTGGTTTGTGGATTTAGTAAAGATGTAAAATAAAGTATTTCAATGCATGCTAAAATCACATCAAAATGTGACTGAAACCTAATGGTAAAATGTAAATGAAGCTTAATTGTTTACCATGCACTTGTATCACAGAGAATCACAGAATCACAGAATTCTAGTAGCTGAAATTCACAGAATTCTTGTAGTTGAAATCCTTCTGTGTAATGCATGGTAGAACCTTTTCAGGAAATGTCAGAACTCCAAAACATAGTCCAAGACACTCAAATATCTTGATTGTTCAGGAGACAAATATGGGAGAGAGACTTTTAGATGAAGAAATGAGTCTTCTCTCCTATGAATCTGAAAATAATAGTCTGAGGAAGCACAGAAAACATTAATTACGAAAAAAACACTAAATATTAAAATACATTTTAATTAGTTGCCCAGAGAAGAATTAAATAGCAAACTTTTTTTATACCATTTAATGACCAAAAAATGTTGTTTTATTTTGTTTTCAAGGGAAAAAACAGATTCCTATCAAGTTCATTAGTTGGATAATCTTTCACTTAAAATACAGTCCACTTCAGTGGAATACTTCAAACTCCTATAGAAAGCCTTCTAAACAACTAAAATACCAAAACAGTAAATCAACTAAGGCTCCAACAATTTCTCTAGTATAGTGACAAACTGACTTCAGAATTGTGTCAGCCCATGTTAAAAGTGGGATTTTTAAAGACTATTTGAATCTAAATGTTGGGATGCAGAGGAACCAGATTCTTTTCTTCCTCAGTCATTAGTATTCAATATACGTTAGGTGTTCTCTTCTGAGCATATTACATTTTTTAAAACTGGCTATAATGTCTAGCCAAAAATATTTAATTTTTCATCAGCTAAAGGAATATTTGCATATGCTGAACCGTGATTCTCTTCTTAAATTCATATAAGCTACATTGAAACAAAACAAATGTTCTTTTAAACAACAGGCAGCACTTCAGCAGTAAATTGCCAAATTTAAATTCTGCTCTCAGTTATAGAATCATAGAATTGTTAAGGTTGGAAGAGACCTTCAAGATCATCCAATCCAACTGCCTACCTACATCACCACTAAACCACATCACCCAGTGCCACATCCATATGCCTCGTGAAACCACCACCTCCCTGGGCAACCTATTCCAATGCCCAATCACACTTACAGTGAAAATTTTTTTCCTAATGTCCGGTCTGAATCTCCCCTGCTGCAATTTAAGACCATTTGCTCTTGTCCTTTCACTATGGGCATGACAGAAGAGACCGACCCCTGTCTCACTATGATCAGAGGTGATCTTGGTGTCTGAATTTGACAGGGAACATGGTCCTGGTTCTGACCATTACAATGAGTTGTTTTCACAGTAGTGTAACTCATTGTTCAGTGCAGCTGCTTCTTGTTTTTATCAGTATGAGAAACATCTGCATTGAATGCATTGTCATTTTCATGACACCCCATTGCAATCTAAAATAGTCAGAAAGTGTATTTTATTAAAAATATAATAATTAAAAAGGATTAAAACTGCTAGATTCTACAGTTTTCTTTCAATGAACAAGTGTGCCGGTTCCAAAATTGTGAAAGAAAATTTAGTGACATGGTTGCCACTGCACTCTGCTCTCTTATTTAGTGAAAGATTAACTCTGTGACTGTTAAGACACCAAATACTCCATGTTTTCCCATCTCTGTTTCATGAAATTTTTCCAAAATATGTGAGTCTTCAAGAATGGCCTGGTACAACCTCACACACATAGCAGATGAGAAAGGGGTTCTATATAGTATAGGTTTACTGTGCCTAAGAAAATCTAATATTAACAGCCATGCAATATTCTGAGGTTATACAAAGGTATATACCAAAGGTATTCAATGGAACTCTGACAATGAAGGAGAGTTGATAGTGAATTGTTATGAGTCTATGACTTAAACACCTATTTTCTTCCTCATGCTTGATCACACTGTGATTTTTTTATAGCTATATAATATTTCTCTATGTCCTAGAATTCTGACAGGAAGGAGAATGTGTTTCTCCCAGAATCTTTTAATTTGAAGGGCTGAGTTTTATTTCACTTTCTAACAGACCTTGTAGAAACCCCTCTTACTTCACATCATCTGCCTGGCATGCAGATTAGGACTGAGTCTTCTCCATTGAATCAGAATCTGTACTTTGTTATTGGTCATGACATAATGTGATTTCACACATGTAAGAATGAGGGACTCATCATTGTAGTGCAATAGAAATGTAGGAGTAAACTCATTGTGGAAATAGTGAATGTAACATATGTTTGTGTTGCTATATTCGTTCCTATCTAAAATGTGTAAATTTAAAAGCCATAACTGGAAAGCTTGACTAGTTTGTTGCTTATAGTCCTCTCCATTTTGATTACAAGAGGATGTTGCAACATATTTAGCTGAATCAGAACTTCAGCCTACACCATTGAAGATACAACTTTTCAATGTCTTGAACTGGCACTAAATCCTCACTGAAAAGCCTGTGCTTTCACTTCTCTGCTGTTCCTGAGCACTGTGGGGTAGCCAGTGAGAGGGTAGACTGCAGGATTTTGTCATTACATTTTTTCCCCTCCTGTCCTGGGCAAAATGTTCTCAGCTTTACTTAATTTAGCTTAACACCCATTGCCACAAATTTCTAATAACTAGTTCAGGCACTGAGAAAAAGAAAATGTAAACAAGAATATCAACACTTGGGGACACTGTGGGAAGCTGAGGAAAAGCGTTATATCAAGCACCTGCCCACATCCCCGTCCACGTTCCCCAGCCAGGCGACGGGCAGACTTGCAGGTTCAGGTCAAGTGCAGAATGCTTCCTGCATGCAAGTCTGTGCATGCTTGTCTCTTGTGCCTCCTCCTTCCTTTTTTACTGGTTTCACCCTGCTCCAGCATGGGCTACCTGCAGGACATAGTCTCATCAGAAATGTCCATGGCCTGGTGTCCTCTTATGGCCACAGTCCCTCGTGGATGTCTCTGTCCTGGCTGAGCACCCCTTTGACATGGAGGGCCTCCTTCTAAGAGTCTCCAGCTACCTCAGTACCACAGCTCCAGCCACACGTGTCCAAGAGGGTCTTCCTCCTCATGTTTTATCCCCTCATGACTGTGAATCTCCATTAAATACATGAGAGCCATGACAGGAGGGGTGTCACTTCAGGGGACTAGGGGTTGCTTGTGATGGTAACATAACCAGCTGCAACTGGCTGCAACCAGCACCCAGCAGCTGTCAGCTGCCTCCCACTGCTACTCTGCTGCCCCACCGCCCAGACCTGCCTGGCTCAGCAGCACACCTCTTGCCTATCACTCTCTTGACGTAAAAAGTCATTCTGAAACTCTGACAATTTCAGAGGATGGTAAGGAATGAAACCTATTTGACCTTGAAGATAAAAGCAATGGTATGCCTGATGTTAAAGCTTTTCCTTTCCCCCCCTGGGGTAGGTGCAAGGCGATTGATGTCAGGTTAAGACTCACCCCAGTGATGTCTCCCTGAGACATACTTGAAGCCAAATCACAAAAGAACACCCTTCAAAGAGGTTAGTTCAAGTTCAGCCTCCAAACCTGCAGCACAGAGTGGGCTGGGTTTTTTTTCTCCAGGGAAAACTGGGTCTGGAACCATGTCCTCTCAGTCATCTCAGGACTTCTTTTCCTATCCTATTTTTCTCCACCTGAAGGATTTGTTTTTCCTCCTCGAGCTCCTTCCTGTCCTGTGATTATCCAAATAAAGAACACAAGTGCTCACAGTTCAGCTGCCCTCATGCCCCAAAGACTCCTGCTGCTGCCTATAGCTGCCCTCATTATAATACGTGTTATTCAAAATCTTTTATCATTTGTATTTTAAGTCAAGTTAATTGTTATTATTGTCATAGCTTTATATTTTTTCCTATGTCTTGTCACCTGAGTAAGAGACAGAAGGCTATGTATCATCAAGAATACTCTTTGTACAACTACTTTTTATTTAATGACCTATAGAGTTGTAACTATAATGGCACCTTCTGGAGGTGTTCAGTGAAAACCTCTGTCAATAACACTAACTACAGCTTACGGACCTGCGCTTTTGCTTCTGTACTATACCTACACCATAAAATGCTCAATAACCTGTGCCACTGGAACAATTAGAGTTTTCTCATTTCATTAGTGTTGCGCTTCTACTATTTTGTAGTAATTTGATAATGGATACACAGTATTTATTATAGCAGGCTGAATATGGCAAAAAAAATGTTTCAAGAATTTTACAGAAGCCATTTTTTCATTTCACTAATTATCAAGAGATTTTTTTCATATTAACATCTGTTTCCATATTAATACAAAATCATTCATGTGTTAACAAGTGCATCCACTTCAACTGTGTACTAATTACTGTTTTTGACTCATTCTTTTCCTGTTCTCAGAAGTTTCAGGCATCCAATTAGAAAAAAGAAACAACACCCAGGTAATTAATCACAGATCACAAATAATGAGCAGCAAGTAAAGTGAATAGTGTCTAAATAATCCACTGATTCAAAATAGCCCATCCAGACTATTCATCTGATCCTTATAAATAAGACAAACATAAGAACCAGGTCTGTGTTGAAACAAATTTGAGTAAGATAAAGGGCTACATTTTTCAGCTCATTTATTTGCTGAGGATGACTCAGTCAGATATAATGCAAACCTTGTCAGGAAGAATTACTTTCTTCAACTCTCTGACTTCTGAAAAATACATAAAACAGAGACTGTCTGAAGAGCAGCCCTGTGGAGGGAGATCTGAAGGTTTGGGCTGATGACAAATTGGATATGAGTCAACAGTGTTCTATGGCAGCCAAAAGGGCCAACCATGTCCTGTGGGGTGTCTCCAGCACCACATAGCCAGCTGGTCAAGGAGGTGATTGTCACACTCTGCACTGCACTGGCTCAACCCCAGCTTGAGTACTATGTGTGGGTTTGGACACCTCAATATAAGAAGGACTTCAAACTATTAGAGGTGTCCAGAGGAGGGCAACAAAGATGGTGAAAGTTCTCTAGGGCAAGATTTAAGAGGAGTGGCTGAGGTCACTTGGTTTGTTCAGCTTTGAGAAAAGAAGGCTGAGGGAGGACCTCATTGTAGTCTGTAGCTTCCTCAAGGGAGGCTGTGAAGGGGGTGGTGCCGATCACCTCTATCTGGTGACCAGCAATATTACGTGAGGAAATTACATGAAGCTGTGTCAGGGGAAGTTCAGATTGAACATTAAGAAAAGGTTTGTCACTGACAGGGTGTTTGGTCACTGGATCAGACGCCGTAGGGGAGTGGTCAAGGCACCATGCCTGTCAGAGTTCAAGAAGCATCTGGACGATGTTTAGTTTTAGGTCATCCTGCGAGGAGTGGGAAGTAGGACTCAGCGATCCTTTTGGGTCTCTTTCAATTTGAGATATTCTATGATTCTATGGTTCTGACACTTGAAATGATAAGCACTAGTCTTCCATAACCTGTGTAGCTCTCAATAATTTAATAGCATATATGTATACCCATACATATATTCATGCTCCCAAACCAGAAAAGCACTTTTGTATGTGTTTAAATATAAACATGTGAGTGGTCTATTGAGTTGAATAGGACTACTTGCATACTTAAATTTAAGCATCTGTTTAAGTGCTGTATTTAGGACAAAAGACATAGAAATGATGATAAAACCCACAGAGCTTCATTTAGTCCCTACTGAAGCCAGTAAGACTCTTGTCACTGCCTATGGTGAGAGCTGGATCAAATCCAGCCCTGAATAAAATGCTCAGCATGAGAAAACCACTGAAATGTGCAAGGCATTTGTAACTAAAAATATATCTGAAGTAAAGTGACATTTCCTGACATACAAGCATGAGATTGTGCTGAATCTGTGACACTGAAAGGCTGTTATCTATATTCATGTATTATCTAAGGGGAAAAAACTAGCAACCATCATGGGAGTGAGGCTTCCGAGGTTATGTGAAAGAGAGAAAATCTTAAAAAATGCATTTAGGAGGCAAGAGTAACAAAAGAAAGCTACTTTTCCTTAAATCATACTGGATCAAACGCATGTCTGAGGTGTTTTGTTTAGCTTTCTTTTTCTGCCAGCGGAGCGATTTTTGAGCTATTCCTGAATACTTAACAAAACGACATTCAAGTGCTAAATGTGAAGTCATATTTTTCCAGCATAACACCCTCAGGTAGCTGTTAGCAGTCTGGAAGACAAAATTATTTTGCAGCCTATTCCTTGAGGACTATCTATAAACAAACTGGATATGTCAGTGGGTTTGTTTTCTGCCTCATGGCTGCCAGAGATGACCATGTTCTTAATACCTTAGCATTCTTCATATGATTTATCTAGAAAATTAGAAAGAAAAAAAAAGGGAAAACATTGGGTTATAGATGAAATAAATAAACAAAGGTTACTCTTAGTCTCTCTTTGAAAGCCGTCTTCCCTCACTCTTAACTTCATACTTCATCCTTTCTTGTCCCATCTGGTCAATTTTTTGTCAAAGTAAGTTTTATCATCTGACACAAAGTCCTTCAGGGCAACTGTAACCCATGAGGTAAGCTATTTTCCTTGAACTGTATTACCAACTATAAGAAAATGGAGAATAAATTCTGATTCAGGACTAGTTCTAAACAGCAGCAAAATTGCTCGAAACTGATGTACGTCACTTCAGCTTTTATAGTCCAAACATATGAATGTATAGCATGCAGCAAATTAGTGGTAAAATATGTACTACATGGTTACTAAAGGTCATTATTTTTCTCTGAAGTAGTTAATTATAATATTAGAAAGTATCTTTGCCCCCTAAAAGAATGTTCATTCCGACGCAGTTCCTCTCACCAGTTTTACATATCAGTTTTACACTAGTGAGTTACTTCTAAACTACAGTCATAATACACAAATTCTTCAGGTGCCAAAATTACCTCAGAAAGGGCCTATGTGAAAGCATATTAAGAATGACAAATCCAAGAAAATTGGACAAAAGTTACTGTCATTCAATGAAGACTGGGAGTCAGAGGAAGGAAAAATTTCTTCATATAGTTGTAGGAAGCACAAATGCTACTGTTCTTATCTTCCTTATATAATAGCAAAATACCTTAAATATACCTCATTATTACTCCAAATTTCCAATAATATTTTATCTTTCAGATTACTGCGTACACATAATTATTATTTGAATTGCAATACCAGCTACAGACCCCAGTCAAAACCAAAAGTAGGTGCTATCCCTAGGTCCATCCACCAGGTCTGGATGAGTAACTTGATGGCAGTTTCCTTTGCACCTTAATTTATTTTATTTGCAGGTATGTCTAAATTATTTGCTTTATTTAAAAAGAAAACCTTTTTTTATAATGCTGATCTCTTCTGTGGTAGATCTAGGAACATAAGAAGGAAAATAATTCAGAACTAGAAATTTAAAAAAATATGGATGAATTTCCAAATTCTTTTACTGAGATATATCTCTTGGGGGAGTTTTGCTTAAGCTGATCTATGTAATGGAAATCAGTGAATTCTAGGGCTGGACATGTGTTTGCTAGAACCACAATCTGCAGATGCAGGGTATATCCTACATAGTAGGGACTAAGTAGAAGCACAGGCTAATGAGAATCTCAATTCAAACAGTGGAAATGTTTAGACTTTTGTACTGTGGCTTGTAGCTGTTGTTCAGGTCTCCACTGACTTACAGGTGAAAGTGGAACACTAGAGAAAATACCTTTTTAGTATTAGGAAATAAAAGTATGTTTTCCACTGACTATATAATGACACCAGATATTCCTCGGTAGTTTATAACTGTATGGTAGTGCACGCTGCTTGGGTTCTTCTTTAAGGTGAACTTGGAAAGTTTGGTTTACATAAAATGTTTGTATTAGTAACACAATAAAGGTACAAATTAAGTTCATTCATTCAAACATGGATGTTGATAGAGCTCAAAACAAAGAAAATAAAAAACAGAGGGATAGAGGAAATTTTTCTATTTCTAGTCTAGCTTTCCAAACTTTACTGATGAACCATGCAAACAATATTTTACAGCCCAGACTGGTCCATACTAAGGGTCTATACTACTGTGTTATTGAAGGTTTAGCTGGTTTCCAGGGAAAGCAGTGTTTTATTTTCTTCCCTATTTCTATCCCTCCTTTCTTAACACAGAGGTCCTTAAATGGAGAATGTGTGGCAGAGACAGCTGAGTGAAATTTAACAACAAATGGGCCAGTGATGGTGCCTCATTTGTGAGACCTATACAGCTAGCCCTCCAGCTGTGGAGTTGTGTCCTGACTCCTGTTTTGTGAGGGAGCAAATACGGCCTCTCACCTTGCTGCTGACATGGGGCAAAATAGGAGAAATTACACTAAGGAAACCTTATGGTGATATTCTCCTTCAGAGGTCCCTTGAGTTGTGAGGGAGCTCAGGTACTTTGGGGCAATAAGGTTAAGCAGATATAATACACATGGAAGGAAAAACAAATCTCAGAGTTTACACAGTTTATGCAAGACTGTGGTGCCAGTTTTACAAAGTGATTTTGTGCCAGTTGGACTTCTTAAATTCCTCTATAAATACAAAAGTTCAAATGTAAAGTCCACACAATGAAATTCAGTGGCTCACAAAGATTTTGGGAGATTTGCCAAGCAACCTCTAAGGGTTTATCCTTATACTAGTACAACTCCATGTCTCACAGAAAAAAGGGGACATTTAATTCAAAATATGTTCCTCTAATATTACATAGATTTCAGTAATGATGCAATCAAGAATGTGTTTAATGATGTTAACCCACTTGCTGACACAAATACTTTACAACCATTCAGGTATTTATTCAATGGCAAAAGAACACTGCAATCTATATGTGTTGAGAGAGCAGAAATCAGAAATAAGAAACAACACAATTCTAGTCCACTTGATTTGCAGTCGGGGATAGTTTTAACCCGTACAGCATACAAATTCAAAATGTATAAGCAATTTCATCCTACAAGGCCTTGCTGTTCTCAAAAGAGGCTAATTCAATATAATTTCAAACCGTTATTTGAAATGCTTCTTTTAGTTACTTACAGAGTTTTACACATTCAGCAAAATTGAATCTGACAAACAAAACTATTGTTATATTTTGCATCTAAAAGATCATAAACATGGTTTCTACTATGGCCACACTTTTCTCTCATGAGCTGCCTATGCATTAGAAAACAGGCTTGTTTATAATTAACAAAAGAAATGGGTGACTTATTTTTAAAGATATCTTCCCCTTGCTAATAATCTGGTTTCCATGAACTGCAGCTGCTCCAGCTTTAGAATCATTGATCTATCATGTGCATAGAGACCCAGTTCTTTCCACAGAAATCACATAAAAAGGTAAAACGATCAGATAATTTCCTTTTGGAAACATGATCTATGCTTTTGGAATTGCTCATGAATATCTCAGGTGGTACTGTACAAGCAAACTCCCAAATAAATTGGCTTTTACTCTGTTTAGCACAGGCAATAATTCCTTTTTAGGGTACTTCATTTTCATTTAGTCTCTGGTTCAATTCTATCCTGACATTTTTCATTAATGCAGCCATGTGTTAATTGAACATAAACTACAATATAAATGCAATGTTTCTGTCCTGAAATTAATAACCATCATTTGTAGACCACATCATGTATTTTATTGTAGGAATAATTTACTGATAGAGTATTTTATGTTTAGGAGTGATTAAGAAACTGTGTAGTTTACAACAGAAACAAACAAAGACATATAAAATAGGTAATAAAATGTGTGTAGATTTATATAAATTTGTTTATATGAAACACAAATTAAAAATTTAAATGCTTCTGCAATATAAGGCAAAGTGGAAAGGGATTTTCCTATTATTATCCTTCAAACTGATATGCAACCAAATAAAAGATCCAGATTTACAGGAGGATTTGCTTTATATAAAAGCAAACCCTTTCACTAGATGGAAGCATCTGTTTCAGCCATTAATAACATGTGTAATGTATACGCTGCTTTGAACTAAACATTTCCATTATAACTGAAAGCCCATTTACGGAGACAGAAGCACTGCCTGAGTGTGATCAGTCATAGTGTCACCCTAGCATACGATAACTGCTGCAACGCTAGGAACTTGGGCATATGCTTCACCGAAAGCTTCTAATGTCACTCTCTAGCAGCAGGGGAGAAACACTCAGTGCACCTTGACACCATTAGAATGGAAAGTAGCATAAGTCCCTGTGATTTGCTTGGCAAGTTGCACTTAGTGCTGGTACATGTTTATAAAAGTCAAATTGCTCCACTGAAACTAATGCAAAAGCTATATTCTTGGTTTATGTTTTATTAGCACCTCTCTTGTGTTCTCTCCTGATAACAGCAAAATACCATCCTAACGCCCTTCTCCCCCCATTATTTTTTTTTTTAAAGGTTCGAGCAAAATCCACTTTTGAACAGAGTTTTAAGAAAAAGTCTGCAAGGGTTTTTTAACTTTTTACAACTCAACTTGAATGGGAGAAAGCCTGCACCTGCATTATCAACTTTAAATACTGTTAGCTAATGTAGTGCAAAGGCATTCAGTAGATTTTTCACACCAAAGTTTTCTGGGCAGCCTTCCAAAACATAGCAGCAGTTTAAAATGACCCCAACTTTGTGAATGTGAATGGAGCCATTATAGGGTAATCATCTTTCCCTAGCTTTGTTACATTTAGCGGCTTAGACTGAACTAAGCACTTTTTTAAAAAATTACAAGCTTTAACTTCTTATAAAGTTAATTCTTCTGCAGATTTTTTTTTCAGTAATACACAATGAAAGCATTCCTAGTTTGTCTAGGTAAGAAAAGTCTGCAATAGCTTGACAAATGCAAATATTGTAGTGCTCTCTTTGATGAAAAGTATGAGATCATTTTATTGCTCAGGCTTTCAATATCACATTTACACCCTTCAACTCTGTGTTTGTTTTTATTACTGTCCTACAGTATATGACCAAGAAATGTGTTGAGCATGAGAAAGTAATGCACACAGGACTGGAGGGAGGTATACAAATTAATTAGAAACCTCTCCACATAAAATCCTTTGAAATACTTCCTGGAGCCTGTGTAGTGTGAAAAACACTAGGGCTGATGCTGAGTATTCTTTAAGCCCCCCAGCCTGCATGATAGGGACCCCGTAAATGCAAGGGTTCCCCCTTCAGCATGATTCATATGGCAGAGCTGTCTTCATAATTCTGTATTTTGGAGCAGTGCTGAATCCAAGCTCAGCAGCTGGTAAGCTCCCAGGCCTAGACATAATCACACTGAAAGCCTGTCAGCAGAAGTTCACAGAAAACATTATCTTTCTGTGAAATGTATTAATATGATCCGTTCAGTAACTCCCGTGAGAATTCATTCTCTCAGAATAGCTGCATCATAGCTATGTAGTGCAGACTATGTTATTTAAGCAAAGACAAAGAAAATAATCTATTTTCTCAGAGTAAACATTGTTTTTTAGAGTATCATAATTTTTGCTTGTGGAGAAAGAGGATGACCCGTTGGAGGGAGGTGAAAGGCCATTTTCATATGTCCACATAAAAAAGTCATAGCAAACTTCTGATAACAAGTTGCATAAGCTTCTATGGGCAGCTGGACCAGAGGAAATTCTATTCTTTAATCTAAATCATATCTAAGTGCAATTAATATTCTACTAAGTATACTGTGATAATAGTATTCAGTTTTACTTTTATTTTTGTAGTTCAGGCTATTAATATTTTATGGAAGAATATATGATGCCTATAGAAACAACACAATATTTTATTTTTTTATAGGATTGCTTACATTTCCTACTTGTAGATGAAAATTAGAAATTAATATTAGCTGAATTACTGAAACAGCTACATTTGTCCTGAAGCCATGACAGAGTTTGGTAACCCAGTAAGAGAAGGGTGTTTCTCTCACAAATACATGGGAGGCTCTCAGACTGTCAAGCAATTAAGTGGACCTGAATAATCCTATGTAATTAAGCTTCTTACTGCATAATTACCTTTATTTTAAATGTGTCTTTTGATGAAACATCTGTTCCCTGCTCTAGATTTGAAAAGGTATACCCATGAACATGATGAAAATGGTGTTTGTGAGGCCGTCACACATGGTACTGCTGCTCAGTTCCTTGGCGACAAATGTTGTAATTTGCTCTGTCTTTGCGTGCAAAAGGCAGGTGCTGTTACATCCGTAGCCTGCTTTGCCTGACCTCCATGCTCACTGCAGCTGCCTTTCACATTGTTACCAGGAGAAATAATTGTGTTTGACAACCCGGCTGAGGATCATCATGCAGTGAAGTGGGGAAAGGGTGTTCACAGTATGTGTAAGTACATTCTTGGAGGTGGCTATGCCAACCCACTGGGCAGTAAGAGAGAAAAAAAAGAAAATTGGACTCTGGTAGTAGGATTCTAGTAGGATTAGTAGGATTTTTCTAGTAGAATTGTAGGATTTTTCTTGTAGAATAATGGGATTTTTCTTCTGATATCAAATATTGTTGACCACTGCTACAAAGAAGACTGCTGAATTTCTGCTAAATATATTTTCCCAGATATTTTCAGTTTGTAGACTACTATATGCCTTCATTACAAGCTACAACATCTATTAAATAGAATTACCTTTAAAATTTTTAAAAACAGAGGGATCTTCTACTAAACATAGAAATTATTTTCCCCTTGGGCTTATACAGTACATGTGCTACTAACTATGGATTTCTACTAAGAAAAAATTTCTTCTCAGCAAAGTCACATGAAATCCTAATGATGTTGGGGTTTTTTTAGGATCTGAATTGTGCTTGGCAATGCTAGAGGCCATGGTGCCAGCTTTTGTCTACTCTTTGATTCTGGGATGCTCAGGAATGCATCCTTAGGCTTTTCAGGACTATGCATGGTCTCAGATGAAATTTTTGTAGATCACCAGACAGAGACATCTGTGTCTCACTCATTATATTCTCTTCTTTGTGTGATATTTATGTCTGTATGTACAGGATGAGATCATGTACAAACATTATAGCAGCCTATTTTGCAGTCCTACAGGGCCCCACACGCAGGAGGGAAAATTGCACACTTTATGGTTGAGCGGACACTATAGATACACTGCCACAGCATGGTTCAGAGTCAGGTACAAGGTCTTTAAATTTGGCCCTATCCAGTAAAAATGAACAAAGGCATAGCTGTTAATTTCACTAGGAGCTAGACCAGGCTCTTATTTTTCAGTACTACTCTAGTATGTGTTGTTAAACCCTGTTTTGTGTGTGGGAACTGGCAGAGAGTAGCTGAACACTGTGCTTATATTTGTAGAGAGCGGTAATGGCACAAGCAGAAATATGTATGTTTCCTTCTGGGCTCTCACCCACCTGCTCCACTGCCACACAAAGCTTCTTTTCTTTAATAATCCAGTTCATTGCAAAATAAACAACACTGGCTAGATACTAAAAGCTCAGCTTGATGTTTCTTTTTGATAGAACGTGCCAAGTAGCTCAGACATCTTAAAACTGTGCATCGCTTTTGTTCGTCAGCACAGGTGAATGAGCTGTTGAAAGTAGCCTGGGGAGGATTATAAACAGGCTGACATGCTGCAATGTTTAGGGTTCCAGTCATAGCCTTGACTAAATTTTGAAATGTTTTGGAAGGAAAGAGCTCTAAGCAGCATCCTGTCAGCAGCCCTAATTACTGTCATGTATCCAATTTTCAAAATAAACTCTCATCCACTCCAGGATTCCTGAGGCAAACCATTTGGCCTACATCGTTGTCAGAGTTCCTGGACCTTCATTTTTCATAACAATGCCTACTAACACCACTGTGAACAACTTAATATGCCTAGCATTTAAGATAGTGTGAGGGACAGTGTAGTGGTATTATCCAAATGTTAATTGAAGTCTGTTGCAGGAGGACAGACTGGGATGGCCAGCCACTTGTAAGAAGAGATCAGGTCTCAGCTCCCTGCAGCACGGTGAAGCTGTCTGACCCACACAACATGCAGGTCAATACTGATTACCACATATGATCCCTTTCACCCAAGAACTGTAAATTACTGGAAACAAGACATACAGTCTCCTACACCGTTGATTTTTTGGTCTGACAGGCAACAGGTCCTACCACATTCAGGCATTCAAATTGCCACCATTTCCTGAATAAAACATTTTACCTGAAATATTGTAATGTTTATGGAAATTGGAATAATGCTAATGGCAATGTATCATGCTACCTCCTATTCCCCACCTTGACCATTGCATCCACTGTCACCTTATGCATTTATACATTGCACTATCTCTTTGAAATTGTCTTTCCGATGAGATTTGACTCTGATTTTTCATGATGATGTATGAGCATAAGATCCCTTTTGAAACTGATACTAGTCATAAGACAAAACTTTTGAGACCATCCCTGAAGAATTTTCAGAAACCTAAACAAAATGGAGAAATAGACCAATAGGGACCTCATGAAACTGAACAAGGACAGATGTGAATGCCTGCCATGGGAAGGAATAACCCGTTGCTGTGATCCAGGCTGAGGACTGCCTGGCTGGGGAGCAGCTCTGAGGGAAATGTCCTGGGGGTTCTGGTAGCAGCAAAGTGAGCATGAGTCAGAGGTGTGTTCTGACAAATATGAATATCAATTGCACCTATGGTTATTTCAACAGGAACAGTCAGTCAGTCACTGGGTGGGATCCCCCTCAGCACTCTTTAGACCACATCTATATACTGCATTCAATTTTGGACCCCCCAAAACAAGAAAGACATCAATAAACCAAAGTGAACTTAGCAGAGAGCCATCAAGGTGGGGCTAGGGAACTTGTCTTTTGAGGAGAGGCTGAAGAACATGGCCTGATCCAGAGGTCAGCTCCAGGGGCCCCTAATAGCAGCTCCCAGTACCTACAAAGTGCTGGCAGGGA
>VZRW01009994.1:38724-79084 GCA_013398125.1 Aegotheles bennettii | reverse complement strand
GGGCACTTCTCAGTAGGGCACAGTGGGAGAGTGAAGGACATGAAAGGCTGTGACTGGCCATAGGGAAACTTTTCCCCACAATAACAGGTGGCAGAGGCTTCATCTCTCCCTGAAGGTCTTGGTCTGACCCTATGGTTGACACTGCTAAAAGCCACATGTTAGACTAGACATATCCTGAGCTCTCTCCCCACAAGAGTTATCCTCTGCTTCTGTTCTGTGATTTTCTAAGGATGCAAGAGAGCTTAACCTGAAATTGGTTTATTAATGTACTGAAAACATACAAACACTATTAAGCAGCGTGGGCTTCATTTGGGGGAGAGGATAATAATAATAATGAAAGCACGTAGCCCTACGTTGCAGTGTGTTTCTGCTCTAAGACTTTCTTGTAATTTGTTTTCAACTTTCCAAGTCTTTTTCTTTTCAGGCTCAGTTTTCCAAATATTTGCAGTCACATGGTTTATTCATTTCTGGGAATGAAGTTAGGGAGAGATTAAGCCCATCTTCACAGCTTTTTCTTTTGAAAGGTGCCATTTGAAGCAATAGATAATAACAAGGCTGACGACCAGTCCTTGTTTCACAGGTGTGCCTTTTTCTGTTCTTGTAAGAATATTCCTAAATTTAGAGAAATTTTAAAGCTGTTGAAAATTTGAGTTTCAGACATCCAGGCTATTTTTGGACTTGATTCACTAAAATGGAACTTTAGTACCCAACACTGAGCAGTGTGTCCCTCCTGCTGCCACTCTCCATATTGCTTGCTTGGCCCTCCTCTGTACTCTTTGACAGAGGCTCATCCTAGGCCAAATGAAGGAGAAAATAGCCTGAGTTAGAATCAAATTATTTAAGCTTCAAATAAGCTAAGGAACCAGGGAGAGAAAAACTGAAAGTAGGACTGAAACATGGGTTTGGTAAAACAGATTGATAATGTAAGGATGTTTGAAACAGGACCTGGAAGAAGTGAAACTAAGTAAGATATCATGAGGGAGAAAAAAGGAGGAAATGAGAATTAAGGTCTTTACCAAATCCATACAAATCGAAGTTGCCTGGTTTTGTATGGAAATGATTAACACTAGCTGTACTGAGTAATTTTGCTCTTTCCTGGCTTTTTACCCATATAAACAGACAGATCCCTCAGTCTGTCCTGAGGTGGAGTTCCACTGAAGTCAAAAGAGATAAAATAAGAAGTAGAGCTTCCTATTTTAAATGGCAATTTGGGGCAAATATACTTTATTTAGGTGGCAAAGATATAATAGGATATTGAAATTGCAGTAGCATAGCCGTGAATGTGTTGAATTCATGCAGGATTTTTAATATAATTTCCACTTGTCAGCATCTATTCCAGACGTTTTTATTGCCAAAGACAGTAGCAATTTAGATAAAATGTATTTTATGAATACTATCTATCCTACAGTCTTCTCTGTGAAATGCTCACTGCATACAGAACTTTGCTTTTACAAGCTTTGAATGCTGACATGAGAAGTGCTTTACTTTACAATAAAATGTGCAAATTGCATGTCCTTTTTATGTGCACCGTATGCAAATTGGCTTGATTGAACTAATTTGAATGTCTTATATGCTGAGTGGGTGTGTAATAGGTAACAAGATTTTTAAAATGTTCTATTACAGATTTTTTTCAAAGCATGTTCCAATGAAAACTCTTTTTTCATATATTTAAAAAGCCCTTCCAGGCCATTTCATTACCAAAGAGCAAAGATAAAATTTTAGAAAGAAAAACACCTTACTAGAAAGTGATCCATCGTCCCTTCTGTCTCAGTTCTGTTCCCACCTCCCCTACAGGTTAATTCTAATTCTGTCTTTCTTTCCCACCTTCCAATACTTGCAAACTGCATATTGTCTAATGTCTGCATGTCATCTTCCTCTGCAGAAGGTCCAGCATGAGAGAAGAGTGTTGTCACTGAATTGATAATGTGAAAATAATTCTCATTTGCACTGGTATAGACCTGAAGGCACTCAATGGGGGCTCAGCACCGTAAAATCAGTTTATGTGAGAAAAGGATTAGGCCCCTGGGATTAAAAAAGGCCTATTTTTAAGCATTTTTTTAAGTGAGAAAAAAAAAGGGAGAGGAGGAGGAAAAGCTGATTTGAATCTATCTATTTTTGCTTTTGGTGACAATTTTTCAATGCTCACGCAAGCAATGCAGGATCTGATTTTTAATCATATGATGTGACGGTAGACACTTTGTTTAGCAGATTTTTGGGTGAATATTTATTTGGAGACAAAGAAAAGGCTGTTTTCTATGTGATAGCCTGGGTGGAGAAAGTATGTGTAGCAACTGTTTACACTTTACGTGAGTTTTAGGGCAAAATGCAGGACACAGCTGGAATGGCTGGTTAAGACCTTGTATCCCTTTGGAGAATTTCTCTAGCATCATAAACTTGACACTCAGTAATTTTACTGCGAATATATGCTTTTGCTAAGCATGATCTTCTTTGCAGAACAGCTGGAATTGCCACTTAGGGCTGGAGCTGTGCCAGTACTTTGTTTCTGCCAGTGGTCAGCCCTCAGCCAGGAATGAAATCTACTATTTTTATGTTCCAGGGAAAATTTATTTAAAGACATTGAAGTTTTTATGAAAATAAAACAAGCAGGTAGGAAATTATTCATGCATTCTTCTATCCTCTGGATTTCCAATAAAAACAATAATTTCAGGACAATTTCTCCATTAATCAATCCAAATCTTTGAAAAATCTCTTTGCCTTTGTCCACCAGTAGTTGGTGGACATCTGACGGAAAGGTTTTTGGCACTGGGACAACTGGGTGAGAATGTCTACCCAAAGACTGGAAATGTAAGAGCAGACAGAGAATCCACAAAGAAGGAAGAAGAACAGCAGAGGAACTGATGATGTGCTGAGGGCCAGGGGTCTTTTGAAGAAGTGGCAAATACAGAACTGGTAGCAGGAAAGATACGCTGATACAAACAGAAAAGAATGAGAAATCATTCTCATTTCCAGTAATGCTTTTATTCTATGCCAGCTTCATGAAACACCCTTTTTGTGTAACATAGTGCATGTTTGATTTCCGGTGCCCAGGTGGCCAAAGAAGGCCAAAAGCATCCTGACTTGTATCAGCAATAGTGTGGCCACCAGGACTAGGGAAGTGATTGTCCCCCTGTGCTTGGCACTGGTGAGGCTGCACCTTGAATACTGTGTTCAGTTTTGGGCCTCTCACTACAAGAAGGGCATTGAGGTGCTGGACCATGTCCAGAGAAGGGAACAAAGCTGGTGGAGGGTCTAGAGCACAAGTCTTATGAGGAGCATCTGAGGGAGCTGGGGTTGTTTAGTCTGGAGAAAAGGAGACTGAGGGGAGACCTTATCGCTCTCTACAGCTACCTGACAGGAGGCTGTAGTGAGGTGGGGATTGGTCTCTTCTCACATGTAATCAGTTATAGAACAAGAGGAGATGTCCTCAAGTTGAGTCAGGGGAAATTTAGGCTGGGTATTAGGAAAAACTTCTTCACTGAAGGTGTTGCCAGGCACTGGAACAGGCTGCCCAGAGAGGTGGTTGAGTCACCATCCCTGGAGGTATTTAAAGGATGTGCAGATGTGGTGCTCAGGGACATGGTTTATTGGTGGACCTGGCAGTGCTGGGTTAACAGTTGGACCTGTTGATCTTAAAGGTCTTTTCAAACCAACACAATTCTACAATTTCATGAAAAACGGATGTTTTGTAAATATAAATGTGATTTTGAGATTTTATAGGGAAAAAGGATCTTAAATTCACTTGTACCCACACCTCTACATAAAAGCTTCTGGAAGACAGCATACAGGGTCCCCTCAGATTAAAAAAATATTTAAAGGGGAACATGGAGGAGAGGGTAAGCAAGAGAAAAGGGAAGAAGTTTTATAACACATTAGGATATTCATATTTCAGACTAGGTCTGTCATGCAAAGAAGAGCTTCTGTGTGCAAATATACATGCATGAGGCCTCAGGTTAGAAAAAAACTAAGTGGGAAACCTTTCCTTGGATGATGGCAGGTGCTTCAGGGTGTACTTGCTTTGTTACTTAGTCTGAACCCTAGATTTCTTTATAGATGAGTCTCATTCCCCACTTGCTTAGATTTAAGTTCTTCTATTGCTTAATATGCTCATTTGAATGCTCTCTGAATTCTGGATAGAAATAAACTTCTCCCCTAAAAAATCATACTTTGTTTCTGTGAACATCTTAGTTTTCTTTTTCTTTCTGTGTATATTATTGTTAAAGCCTCATAATTACACTATAAATTATAAAAGCTATCTATGACGTGTATTCAACAATCCATGTGCATGTTTGATATATCATCTTAAAGAATGCAAGTTCAGGCCCATAACAGTAAGAATGTAGGGACAAGAGGAGGAAGATCAAGGAAGCATGAAAAATCTTGGTCTTGCTACAGACTGATGTTCTTTGAAAAACACCCTTGAAGAATCTGTCACACACTGAACTTTCTTCAACCATGATCTCTGGATTTCCAGTGAATTGATGATAGCTTTGTTGGTTTTGATCCTTTGAATTTCAGACTCCTTGTGTGTACCACATAATGTGCCAGGGTTTGGGGTTCCTCCCACCCACCCCCCTCCCCTTATAAAAAGAGTAATTGCATTATTGGGACAAAGAAGAAAGTTGACTTTATTTCCTTTGGTATTTGGATCACTTTGTAATCTAAGAAATGGACATTGGATTACAGATGGCTTAGCATAATTTAGTGGTAAAAGCATGTAAAACCATTTATATTCTTCAAGGGTCTTGTTCCTACCTTCCTCAGTTCAGCAAAGAGAAAAAACAAAAGGTAATAATACCAAATTTGAAAGAATGACTAAAACATTATCCTGTTTATATAGTACGTTGTATTAAAAAGGGTGTTTTACCCTCAGACAAAATTTAAAATGCCATAAGTAGATATGCAAACAAAACAGATGTTTAAAATACAGCAGATCTTTCTTATGGTCAATATTAGTCATTGTTCTGCACTCTGAAAAATATTATTTGTATTAAAACAATCTGAAAAATATATCTGCTATGTAGGTTACAGCCAATTATTGTAATGACTTCTACCCTAGCTGTATAATTCTAGTTTGTATTGGTTTTGAGTTTTCTACTTTTCTCGTTATGCAATTTTACCTAAAATATCATTAATAACCAAGTTCTTAATCACTATCCCTAAGCCCTGGATAATATTTTTATCTGCTGTTCTGGTCAAGATTCATAATTAGAATCACCATTCTCTCAGATCCACGTTAGACAGTAGTTTACTAAAACTTACCCTTGACCTTTCAAAAAATTATTTCTATGCTATCCTTTTTCCTTTGATCACTCAGGGCTGTTTTTATATTTTACATGGAGATATCAAGAGACAAATGCAAAACCTGTTTCTAAAAGGTCCTCTGGGATTTGCTTTGATTCAATTTATTTTAACATGTAAAGGAATTGCCTGAAAGCACCTTCCTTCACTAATACCATTTAGGATTAGTTTAGTCACCTCTGCTGTCAGAGTTACCTCACCTAGCAATGTAAACAGTATCACAAATATTGGGCAATACTTACTGATTGGCAAAGACATAATCTAATTTTGCTGAGGATGTTTTCAAGGTATGAAAGCCAGATAACAAATACGCACATTTTTCAAGCAATTGAAGTGAGTTGCTATTGTGTCTCTCCCATCACTCTTAAAGGAAATTGTGCTTATTATAAGGAACAGGCTAGAATTATGTTTTTTTCTTCAAATTGGCTTATTTTTGAGATTTTTTTTAGCACTTGGGGAAAAAGAAATCTCTTTTGGACATATTACTTGAAGCTTTTGAAAAATATTTTCATGTTAAACCACTAAAAGAGGCAGTAGATGTTGAGGAAAACATTCTAAATTGGCAGTAACAAGGATGAAATAGGCAAATCCAAAATTTAAGGCATTACCAGTCAAATTTCCAGTTTGCAGAGTGCTGTGGAAGAGTTAGTAAGCAGCCTTTCTCTCTCTGGGCGATACTGCAGTGCTGGTACAGACAGAAGCAGGACCAATCCCTCCTGGCATCAAAGCGTTACTCCACACTGACTCTCATCTTTCAGTTCTGTGTGTACTCCAACCTATTACAGTGGTCCTCAGTGAAAAGGGACAAACACCAAGCAGACACTTCCTGAAAAATTCTCCTGGATGTTTTCCTCAGCATACCTGATTTTACATAATTACTTTAATAAATGTTTCCATTAATAAGATTGAGGTTTATTGTTTCCTTAAAAAAAAAAAAAAAGAAAGAAAGAAAAAGATACATTCTCTAAAAATATCATAAATTCTATTCATGGGATTGTCTCCAATTTATGCTGTACGTACCATGCTGGTAAGTAGGCTTCTCTAGTTTGAGCTGTCCTGCAGTCTCCTGAGTGTTCACACTGGTTTGTAACACAAATCTCTTAGCTGTGATTTTTTCACATAGTCCCCACTAGTTTACTGCCCTGATTGAACGTTATGTATTTATTTTTTAATTGGCAAATTAACTTGACTCACTTAGCAGCCACATGTTATGGGCAAGAAGAAAATGCTGAGAATTGACTGATGAGGGCAGATGGAAGGGCAGGGTTTTTCCTTTCAGCTGCAATTCTGGTTTAGACCAGATTAAGCCATCTGTGAACCCACATACTTAAAAATATCGTATTGCCTTGTTCCTTTAAACATTTAGCTTCTAATTCCTTGAAGCACTTTCACTACCATTCTTCAATGTTTGCCAAGGCTTTTGGGAGGATTGAGTGAGAGCAGGTGAGGAAGAGGAGGACGAAGCTAGTGCTGGGATTTGAACAAATAAGACTTTTCTTTGTAAATGTGACAATCTGTTTCACTGCCAGCTCTCCATTTGGGTAAGTGGAAGGAAGGGTTCCGCCTGCATTGTCCGCTCCCTTTCTAAAATCCAAATGCCTTTGTTTGCTTACCACAGGGAAAGATATTTGGCTTTTAGAACATCTTCCCCACTGATAGAAATACCCATTCATTATAGATTAATGGCTTGATACAAGTGACTACACATTCCAGTATGTAGATTTCCTGCCACTGTAAATCTCACCTAAGTGGTTGATCCATCTTTTTCTTCATATTTCCTCTGACTTTATGTCACTCTTTCATTGCATTAGTTATTTTCACCCTCCTCTTGACTGTTGTTGCTTTATGTAAGTTTTCCTATGGAGTATTTTGAGATATGTAAAGCACTATGTAAATACGAAATATTAAATAGTAATTATGGGCTTTTAAGCTTAATTTCTGTTGATAGAGTGATACTGATACAATGCTGTCAAACCAATGCTTGAAAACAAAATATTCAAACAAAATAAGACCAGCATTTGGTATAGAAAATAATTCCTAGCAACCTTGTTTTGAAATGAATGGTAGACCAGGAAACAAGGATATGATTAAGTTGATAAATGTATTACTTCGATGGAGCTGCAACTCATGCTGATTCATATCTCTCTTTTGAGGTACAAGAGAGTATTTCTTTTTTAGAGGGGGACCTGCTCATGCAGGTGTCAACCTTTTTGACCACCTTCTCTTGTAAATTTGTAGCTTTGTGTAGAAGTTTGAACTCCTCATCAATGTAAGCTGTACAGGGAAGATGTGCTATGAGCTCACGATTCTCTGCAGTCTCTGCTGCAGGCAGAGTAGCCTTCATCACTTAATAACAGCTTCACAACTCCTCAATAAACATGAATGACTATACATTCACTTCTAAAGAGGATCTCTGAAAAGCACTAGAACTGAGGACATGCTACGGTATTAATACCTTTATTATTTTGGATTTTTTTAAGAAGCTATCAAGAAGAAAGAATTGCCAGCTATGCTGGCTTGTACCCAGGAGGCTCAGGAGACTCTGCTCTATTCTAAAATATTCTAAATGTTCTGCTCTAAAATATTGTCTTCTAAAATAGCTAGAATCCATGTGAGGTTTAAAAAAAAATAAAAGAAAAAATTTCTTGGATTATACTAAATTGCAATAGCTGTGCATGAATCAGTCAAGCTATTTTAGATTTGTAAAAAAAATTAAAAATGTAAATCCAGCTTTCCTGAAAAAGATACAAAACAGATTTTGCACTTTTTGGGCAAGATTTTTGTACTTGTGGCTTTATTTTTGAAAATTAAATCAGAAATCCAGTTTGATGGACAGTGCAGATTAGAGAAGTAATTTTTATTACATTTCTGTAAAGTAATAGCAGTACATAGAACTTTGATGCCTGAAAAGTCCTTTTGCCAGCATATTTTGTTTTAGAATATGGCTTGGTATATATCAACAAAAATGCTCTTCTTGCCTACTGTAGGCAAAAAAAAAAAAAGGTAGAATAAACCTAGTGATCTTGAGTAGAATAGGCTTCACACAGTCCTTGAAGCATATACCCTGCCAACTCATTGTATAGCACTGTCTGCAAGACTTATGACAAACAGATTACAAAGCTAGTTTATTCAGCTATTGTATTTTGTCCAAGTCCTTTCTGAACCTGAAGCAGTCATTGCAGCAGGGTGCACTAATTGCTCATTTGCTGCAGTAACCTTTTCAACTGGACAGCATCTTATGTCTGATTTCATGTTGATGTCTCTTTCCTTTAATTACAGTGTGCTGGCAGGGAGAGAAAACCCAGTGGTGTGAAGTGCTATATAGTGTCTGCTATGAGCTTGCTGTGCTCTTCAGAGATTTACTCTAAGAACAGTGTAGCGTGAATGTGTCTTCTGTGCACTTTATTTTTACACTTTGTATTCTTGCCAAGCTTCAAGCTGGTAGCATGGGTCCATTACTACAATATGTCTGTTGAAACACCTTCAAAAATCACTTGTGAAAGAAGGCAATTCTTCAATTATTTTGGGAAGGTATTGCCTCTTCCAATATGAGAGGAGCTAAGTATGATCAGAAGGGGTGGGAGAGAGGAAGAAAGAAAGAAATTTGTTTCCTTCATTTAATGGTTCTTCAAACAACCCAGAAGTGATTGATTCTGCTAATGATCATGGAAAGTAATGGAAATCCTTGTTTCTTACATTAAAAATATTTGGACTATAAAGTCTTCTTTTAAAAAAAAAAAAAAAAATTCAGCCCTAAAATATCATTAACCAAGGCAGCAAGGCAGCTTTCTTTTAGTTTTAGATCTTTAAATATCTGCACCAAGATACGTATGTCTTTCTCTTGCAGTGCTAAAGGATAAGAAGAATTGGCTCCCAAGAGCTGGCTAGCCAGAAGGAGGAACTAGTAGTCAATGAAGTTTTCCATCATGGTAATAATTTTGTCTGGTTTGAATATTTCTCTATCACAATTTCACTAATGCAATTTAGAATGTAAATATGGTATTTGTCAAGATGACTTAACACCATCACAGCTAAGTTATTATGAGGGTTATTCTGCACAGTGACAGCCTGATCCCCTGCAGTGGGAACTCCAAGAAATGTGTTTTAATTCTCAAAATTGTGAATTAAAGAAATATCCAATAACCAAGGGGGTGAGGATTTGAGATTCTTTCTTGTTTTCTCTTAATTTTGATGAAACTGCTGCAGAAACAAATTCTGTCCTTCTATTCACTGGAGGTGTACCAAAGAAAGTTTACTGTTTCCTCTGTGTAATTCAAGAGTGCTTTGGCCACTGGGCATTAAGGTCTCTTTACATATCCCATTGTTGTCTGCTAAAGCTTATGATTTTCCTGTGTAAGTGGAACTAAGCCAAAATTTTCAGCTTTGAAAGATAATTTAGCCAGGTAGAATCTAAATAGATGGCATGTGACTAAACATAACATAAACTATTTTTCGCCTACCCTCAGCCCAGCCTCCAATATTCCTACTGCAACTGCATGTCTGCAATTAAATATGAGCATGATGGCTCTCAGACACACTCCAGTAGTTGAGCATCTGTACCACTGCACTCGAGACTGTTTTGTTAAATGTGAGGTATTAACAGTGACTGGATATAGGACCTGCATTGTTCTGCACTTTTATCTTAATCCTGTTGGAATACCTTTTAAACAATTTAAAACCTGAGAGTGAATTATGAAAGTTATCAAATGTGTTTCTGTTAAAATGAAAGAGCTTTGATAGTTGAGTTAGTTGTTTTTGCTTGCTTAGCAGACTGAAGGTAAAAAATGGAACAAAGAAAGAAAATCTGGAATATATCCATGTCTTGAAATGTGTTAGAAATGGATGATAAATGTAGTGTAGTTACCTTTTAAGATTCTGTGGATTTTTTATTGCTAAGATTTACCTAGATGCAAGAAGTTTAGCTGAATTCAGTGAAATGTGCAGAAAAATGTCCTGACTGGTGGTGTGCTTACTTGAGGTTTGGCCAGCTCAAGGTATATGATTTTCTCTATGTCTTGGACATTTTAAATCTATCATCATCCTAATGTTAAATTCAGTGCAATATTTGTGTTTCAGCAAATAAAATACAGACTGAATAAAATCAAACATCAAGGAAAAGTTATTTTAAGTCTGCCATAACATTTATATTTTGCACTTATTCGGCTTTCCATCTTCATGTACTGAGAGGAGACATGACAGAGAATCTATTGTTTACTTTTGACACATACAGCAAGAACAAAGAGAGCAATCAAAGATTATTCCATGAGATCCAACCAGCTGTCACAATGTTTCATAGCATACCACTCTGACTGCAAAATCAGGCATGAAAATTTAAAAAACACCACATTTTACATTTATTTTATTTTTCTCTTTAGGTGAGTAAACCCAGTGGTGAAATACATGATCTATAACCAAGCTGCACATAATGTGGCCTTAAAGACTGTCATTCGTGCTTACACTAAGATTCAATTTAAAAGGCTGAAATTGTCCATATTAAAAGATTTTGTCAAAACCTCTGTCTAGTTACAATCATGACAGGTAAACTTATAGGAAGTTACGTTCATTTTGTTTGCACTTGAAACAATAACAGCTGCTCAGTCCAGCAGAGATAAGGGTTCATTAATAGTCTTGAAAAGATGTAACTCATTTTGCCTAGAAAATACCTAGCAAGGCATTGAAGGAAATGTAAAAAACACATTAATTTTTGCACTGCTGCATTATAAAGTGTTATAATTCTAAATGAAACCATTATTAACAAAATGTCATCTGTGAACTGTTAAGGAACGAAGGAAAAAAAGCTGAGAAGTTCTGACAAAAAATAATAAGACTAAAAATATTCCCAAAGGGTGAGGTTCCTTATTACTAGAAATTACATTTGACAGATGTCAGTTAGCCAGCAAGAGTTGCCTCTCTTTGATTTTTTTTTACTCCATTTGCAGAAATGTATTAACTGCTGTGGCAAGACAAATTGGCATAATGAAGACAGGAATATTAGCTGCTTGAATTTGAAAACCACCCCCAATTTCGTACTCATGACTAATTATAGCCATACACGGCAGAAGTTAGATCGCTAAGAGCTAGACAGTGATCTAGCCTGAGCACAGACTTTCACAACATGACAGCAAAGTAACTCACTTCCATTTGCCACTACCATTGAAAACAATGTTTATAATACTTCATCTCAATAAACGTGCTTTGATTCATTAAGAAAAGAACCCAATATAAATGCAATGATTTGGGTTTTATATATGTTTTTATCCCATTTATTACTTCCTATAAGACCTGACCAGATCTGACAGATCTAAGTGGAGCAGCTGAAGAAACTACTGGTATTACCTATGAGGGTATGTTACAACTTCCTTGTTTCACACTACTACTCGTCCAGCAGACCCAAATGTCCAGAAAATGTGGTGATACCTCAGCAGGTCCATTCACATTCTTCAGGGTTACTTTAAGCTCATAGTCACTGCAGGTTAGCATTTTGCCACCTGACTTTTCATTAAAGGTAAAAGGTCTGCACATGTGAGGGCTGTGGTGGTGGCAACTCTGGCAGGATTAGCAAACAATGGGCTGTTTTAACCAGGTGTTCTTGTCCATAACCTAGAACTGGTCACTCAGCCCTATCACAATCTAGTTTGGAACACCCTAAATTTGTCCTCTTCCAAATGATGCTGTTACTTACTAGGTGACTGGTGTGTAGCTAACACCTTGCAAACAGGAACTTTTGAACCCAGTGTGAAGGCTAAATTGCTGCAATGTGGTGCTCACTGTTAATTTTTCCTTCATCTCTTCCAGTACATTCCAAATTCCAAATTAAGTGATGTGTCCACTCTTAACTTCATGAAGATGTTTGCTAATGATTTCCATGAGATATATGTCATCTTAATTTTTTACCATCTCAGATTATTACATCCTCTATGATGTGAGTCATGAACTAAGTCTGTCCCTTCTGTCCACACTATAAGCAATATTATTCTGATACCCAAGTTATTTTCAGTTAATTTCCTACCATTCAGAAGAAGTTTAAGCTAAAGCAACAACCTCTTCAGATAATTTATGAGTATGTAAGCATGTGCATGCAGAAGTTTATGTTGTCGAAACTGTATTAATTAGGTTTTTATCATATTATAAATGAGATGATGGTACAATTTTATTGTGTAGTCAAACCACTAGAGATGACTTCTGCAAGAAAATTCACCACATCTGAAGGAGATAGTAGTCTTGTACAAACAGCTCCTTTTTCAAATGTACTGTTCCACTTACACACTTCCAGAATTTCCAAACTAGATCACAGAAATGCTGAATGGGAAGGTGAGAGGGAAAACAAGGAGGTCCATACAGCTTGTGTGCATCACTCTTGCAAAGAATAACGAAAGACTTTTCTCCCATTCCATAAGAAATGTCTTAATCTATGTAAGAGAAAGCAAAAGGAGGGAAGAGAGACAAAAATAAACAGTTCCATATCATTTAAGTAACAAGTCACAAAAAGTGATGAGAGAGCTCCAGGAATGGTGGGGAACCATTACAGTTGCAATACCTTTATAGCAGGGTGCTGGTTCCAAGCAGAGTGCAGGTTCCAAGTTTAGGCTACCTGTAAGCTGCCATGAACATTGTGTTGTCGTCAACCTGAACTGTCACAGATCATGACTCCTCCTCGAAACACTCATAAGGAGTGATAGAAGAATGTGACCATAAAAACTGATGTTGCATAATTTTTACTTGGCTTCTGGATCTTAACCCTCTGGGATACAGTGGGTTTCTATATCCCCTCATTTAGCTGAAGCCCTGAAAGCATTTAAAAAAACAGAAGAAAGCAATTAAACAGGGTTGTCAAATAGTCAATTATTTCCTGGAACTACAGTTTGCAGCAAAGCATCGGATATCATAAATCTCTTACATGTAAACTGACAGTGCTAGTTCTGCCAATGTGACATCTGAGACCTCTGCTCACTGCTTCCCAGGGACATGCTTATTTCAAGAAAGGACACGCACGAGGAGAAAGGCAGTATAAGTCAGGGAAGAGAGTCAGAGGGAGAGACATTCAGGAGGAAGCATGTGAGAGAACAAATAAGGAGGCTAAAGAGGGACAGAAGAAAGTAAAGTAAAAGAGAGGGAAGACAAACAAGGAAGGAAAGTGATGTTAGGAAACATGAAAAACATCTCAGTGTGGTAGGTAAGAAACCCACCAGAGTATGAAAAGGAAGTGAAAGAGAAGTGGTGCTCTGAATGTCTGAGCTCAGGACATAAAGGAAGGCAGTGTGATAAAGGGATAAGCAAGACATGGGGAATCAACACCAACGTGGAGTACAGGCTGTTCAAGAAGTGCCTGGAAGGCAGTCTGCATGGACAAAATGGAGACTAAAGAAATGTAGCTTTATGTACAAGACTCAGGACTGGAAACATGGGGACTGTAAAACTACACTTGAGACAGTGTAAGGGAGTATAAGGTGTGAAAAAGAAGAATATAGTAGTTTGGAGAGGGCAGGAGAAAGACTATTAAAAGTAATATGGGAAGCAGAAGAGATTTGGTATCTTTGCACAGGGACGTGAATGGAGCAGACCTGATAAAGAAGCTGTTCTGGTGAATAAGACAGGCAGAAATCCAACTGTCTTCCACCAGTGGTTGAGGGAGCTAATGTGCAGTCAAAGAGCCAAAACAAAATGTGGCATGTGAAATTAGTACTGAAGTTGGAAATGGGAATATTTAACCTTACAGCGTTTACATTAAAGGGTATGGCAAGGTAAGGCAGAAAGACTAAAAATAAAGATATTTTTAATATTTCAAGTTATTTTTTAAAGCTAGCCTTGTGACTTTTACGGAGGTTTCATTTGTGAGTTCTGAACAGAAGGGATTTCCAGTAAGTTATATTTTTTTAAATGATTTCACTACAGTTTATGGAGGAAAAGGGTTAATAAAGACAGTTAGGAAAACAAACTTGAACTTTTCATACTTTTCATTATGTTTTAAGGTTGATGCAATTCTTCTGTTAGCAAAGCTGAATGGAGAGATTTTGCCAAGCAGGAAGTGGAGACAGCTTTCTTTAAAAATCAAGTAGACAGTGGTGGATTCTGTTTTTCAGAAAGCCATTTTTGTTCCCATTACTATACAACATACTCTGAATTGTTTGGCCTTCATAATACGGAACAATGCCAAGTTATGTCCAATCATATGCATTGAGGGGATTTGATGTGGTCTGGCACAACATCACTCACCGATTGCATTTCCTGACCAAATCAGTGCTTTGCAAAGTGTTTGAAAGAAATCCCCACACCCTCAAAAAAATAACAGCAAGTAATTAATTATCATCATGAAAGGGCTTTAGAATTCAGTCTGTACTGGAGCTGTGTGACACTGGCCTGGCAGCATCAACAGGCCCTGATAATGACAGGAGTATGAATGTCCCTTCCATTTTACCTTTGTGCAACTCACATTTCAAACTAAACGTATGATAATCCAAGATGCATATTTCACAATGCACTTTCCAGAGTGCTCAGACTCATGTCTCCCAGACTTCAGAAACTACTCCACTGAAATACATTTTTTTCTGTGTTTTAGTCAAAGAAAAATTGCAGATCAGAATTAGAGTTAATCTACACTAAACTTCATTGTATGACTATTGAAGTGCAAGGTATAAAAACACATAGAAATGGTCCCTGTGTGTATCCATTCTCATTGTAAGTATTTTATCTAACCTATTGGAATGAACTTACTTGTCCAAGTACATAGAAAAATGCACATATGAGGAAAAATATCCTTTTTGAGTAAAATAGGGGCAGTGTTTCACTCCCGAAGTTTCAATTCCATAATTTGAAAACTGTTCCAGTTTACATCCTCAATCTTGCAAAATTTCAGTCTTTTATTGCAAACAGTCTTGCAAGTAATTACCTATTTTCAATAATGCCTTCAAATGTTAGAGTTGTTATATTGTTCTTTTGTGCTGGTATAAAAAAAACACAACTTGTTACAACTGTAATAAAAATATAATAAAATTGTATAAAATGTATATTATTTGTTGAAACTCAAAATTATGGTAAAAGCTTGAAATAAGTAATTATTGAAATAGTGCTTGCTTCCATATTTTTTTTGTGTAAATGTTATAGGTAATGTTAGTAAAGGTCGTTCAAATTCACAGTTTTGACTTACATGGTTACCAGATGGTCTGCTATCTTGTGTTTTGACCTTGTCCAAGGTCTATTCCATCTTCATGTTACTCATCCAGGTACACTTCCTTCCTGATGCCAAGGAACACACAGAAGGGGGAAGGAAGATAAGCTGCAAAAGCAGGATAATATTCCTTAATTCTGTCTAAATACTCACAAGACTTAGAAATAATACACACATGCAGTCTGAAGGAGTAGCTGACATTCATTCCCCATTACTCTCTCCAGCAACTGGGGAAGAAACTTCAGCTACAAAAGTGTGCTTTTCTCTGGCTCTGTCTTCTATAAGAAGTTATAAAGGGAGGGGTGCTGAGGAGGAATGAAGTTATTGTCAATCTGTTGGATCTTGAGAAACTTCACAAACTGGAAGGGTTCTTTTGGAGCTCTTTACCTCAGTCATAATCACGTTCTTCCTCTTAAGAGACACAAAAGAAGCCTGGGAATCTCTCTGGTTTTATTTTTTTATTATTATTATTTTGTACAAGTATTTTTTTTCAGTATGCCAGAGATAATTATACTGTGAAACAGTTTGATCTCCTCCAGAAAATACAATTGACCTCTTTTCCTTTCCGTGTCTGGGTATATGTAATCTGATAATGAAACTCACGCAATCTGTAGGATAACAATGTATTTTCCCCCCTCCTCCCTTTTATCTCTCTCTGTAGAAGAGTGGACCGATTAATCCAAATGCATCTACATATGTTCATTCTGGATTGTGTATATTAGAGCCTTATTTACACTGGCCATGCCTGGCTGCTAATGCTTGTAGTTAACATATTTTTGGCAAGATAGGAACCTGTAGCTTGATACAACTGAGAACAAGCCTTTCCATATCTTAGGGTGATAGGAGTTGCTTTAGCATAACTGATTGCAACAATTAGGGAAATACTATTGCATTAGAGCTAAATCCTGATTTGATAACATGTAGCCTAGAGCAGACAATAAACTACTTGCTCCAGCATAAAACCATTTATCATTCTGTAATAAAACCATGAAATGTCAACACATACAAGTCTAATTGCAATAATGACCTCAAATTTGGGCATTTCTTTTGCATTAATCCCACCAGCTTTGGTAAAACTATCTAATGGAACCATAGAACTTTGACATGAATGGGTCTAATTGTAATAATCACCCCAATCATGGGTATTTTCTTAAGTTAATCCCACTAGCCTTCATTAAACCTTCTGCCAGGAGCTAAATATTTACTTAGTAAGACAGTGCTGTTTAACTAACTTTCAATAAAATCTTGATTCTATAAGAACTTAAGTTTTGAAAGTGAGAACAGAACCCAAGAACAAACTAAAATGCTTTTTGTTTCAAGTCATTTGTTTTTTCTTCTGTGCGAGTTAAATTCATCTCCCTAACATAGAATTTCCAGTCTCTTATTGCCTTTGTTGCAACCAGCTGTTTTTTCAATATTACTATTGATTTTTTATATTTTTTTTACAATTCTGCTCTGCTGTTCACTCTGAGTTTTAACTGCAATGTTCATTTTGGGCCTAGGGCAAATTACAAATCATTTCACTGATATTCAGTGAAATCTCAGGCTTTATTGTTTTCTGTGGCAAGGAAGGATGACGTCTGATTATCCATGTAAGCTTGTGTTCTTTTTTAAAATAGCAATTGCTTTCCAGAAACAAAAACAACTGTTATTGTGCCTCTATGCAGACTGAAGACAAATCCCACCAGCAAATTCTCAGTTGTAATTACATTGAGTTACATTAATCATGGTAGTAATATGAACTTCAGTGCATTACAACAATAATGAATTTAGTCCATTGATGTTAAATATTTTTTCACATCTGTTGTGGCAATATGCAAAAGGCAAATACTCCTTTTCTTGTGATAAAAACAAAGAGCTTTTTTTTAGGTATGGACCTCCCCTCTTGCCACTCAGTACTTAACTCAGGTTGCCTCCCATTTTCCACATTAATCAAACAAATGTATCCTTGACTGCACTGATGATGCCCACATGGACACCTCAGCACTGAGCTCCTCTATATTTAAACTTCTACAATGCAGATATATCAAAGTCTGCTGCTCTGCTGTCTAAACACTTCTTAAAAGCATCAGAGAAACAGGCCCTTGTGGATACTCATTTCAGGTATTTCAAACATCTCCACTAGGGTGAAGGTAAGGAAGACTTGGAAATGCTTCTCTTCCTTGACTGATTACATAGAGAGTAAGGTTAACTACTTCAGGTGTAGATGGCTACAAAGTGCTTTACTTCCCCCACACCTCACTTAAAACTTATTCAGAGCATGAGCTTGAGTTTTCTTTTGGCCACTTCAGCCACAGAGTCTTTCTACCATGTCCTATGTGGATTTGGAAGGTAACGAGACCTTGAGCCCTCTGTAATGTCAACATTAAAGTCAGTCATAAGAAGCAAAATCATGTAAACAAATTTTCTACCAAGCCAACAACTTTATGTTGGCTAAAGAAAGAAATTATTCAGAGTCCCTATATTTGTGGAGGGCTGCTAGTTTTTAAGACTGACTATTTCTGGCTTTATCTCTATTGACAGCTCTATTCTTCTTGTCTTTCTGTTCAAAATGAAGAGTATTAAAGGTTATCTGCTTACAAAAGCATTGTGTCACAGCTAGACCTATATGTTCTTTGACAGTGAACTGCAATTTATTGTTCATCCTAGTAATTCTGCAGGGATGAGCAGAAAAACACAAACCCTGCCCTCACCAACTTACTGATATGTCTGCTGGAGACGTAGTGTACTGGTATAGCAGAGCACACTGGCAGCATAAGAGGAGAAATAATGTGATGTCTGTGATGGGAAACGCATCTGATGTAAATGAGCCAAGAAGCCTTCAGGATTAATTTTTTGAGGGGGTTAGGAGAATTGATGGAATCTAATCAACCATTTTCTTACTCTTGGCAAAAGTAACATTTAATGCAAAGCTCAATAAAGCACTGCACATGCTACCTAAGTATAAAATCATTGCTAGCATTAGCTATATGGACAGAGTTAATGAAAGAGATACACAGCGTGCTTGAAAATGTAAAACAAATTTGAGGCCAGCATGGAGTAACAACAGAAATTGTGACTGAAAGATCTCAGACTCTCAAATAGAATCTTTATTGATGTCACTGATGCATTAGAAAAATCTGTTACCTTCTGAGAACTAAACTTCAGGAACTGTGCAACAGCAGCACACATATTTTAAAACATCCACGCAATTACTTAGTGAAATGTTTAAGTAATCGAATGTGTGTGTCATAGGCAGCTGGTGCTCCCTTTATATATTCTTATCGGCATATTTTTTGTAGACAGGAAGTTTAAAATTATCTTTTTTAAACTATAAGAACCAATATTCTGGTTTCACTTCACCATTCTGAGACCAGGAACCCTATGCACAGCCACAGTACCTAGCTGACCTAGCTCAGCCTGTGTCATACTTTAGTTTCAGAAAAAAACCTTAGATTTAATATTTGCATCGGGTAGTAGGGGGGGATATAGAATGTAATCCTTACAAGTCACCAGTTTTCAGTTCATTTGATGGCAAAGGCTCTTTCATCACTGTTGTTAACTGAAGTGCCAATCAGTCTTCCAAGTCTAATTGCAGTAATGACTAAAGGATTTGATGGGAGCCTTCTTAAACTTCACCAGTAGCGTTAGCACGGCCATGACTCTGTTGACTAAAAGTGACATTCAAATATGCATACAAAAGTCCCTTTAGTATCAACGGGAGTTCTGCTTCTGTGTCAGTAATAATTTGGCCTTTTCTTTTTAGAATTACCTCAAGACTGTATTAATTAAGGACACTAGTTTCCAACAAGCTGTATTCTTGTGGAGTTTTATAGAAGTGATAGAGCTCCTGTTAAATGGGGTTGACCAAAAACTTGCATAGTCATAAACAGGTTTTACATCTTTAGAGTTTAAGTAAGTCAGTGTCTCTACAATCATAATCTATTTTTCAAAGGGCCCATTTTAGAACATGACCTCCTGTTCATTATAGGTTTTGAAGGGGTTTTTTAAGTGGAAATTAGTATTACAAGAGGAAATGCCCATAGATTTATTTTAATCTGTAGCATACAGTGAATAGTTTTGGCCTTACTCCAAGATTACAATTCCTGATATGAGAAATACAGCTCAGCAGAAGATAGGAACTTATTTCTTAAAGCTGGACTTCTGCAGGAAGAGGAAATCAGATCATGTCTACCATATCTTCATGTACCATCCCAGAACTGCCATATTTCAGCTCAGCACATCAAATTAACTCACACAAGATGATGCCATAAACCAGGAAATGGGAATGGTTCCACAAAGATTTAGATCTTCTGAAAAGGAAGGTAACAGGGTGGAAAACACAGGGTTCTATGATAAAGTCATGAAGTTATTAAAAGCCGTGATGTGATCAAACATAAAAATCACATCTTTACCCTCATCTTTGTGTTCAGTCTTTAATATCTCCTAATGAACTCAGTGGTTCTGACTATTCAGCTTGCTGAGGTACTGAATTAGATGGTTTCTATTCCAGAAACTGGTTACTATTCTGATTTTTTTTCATTTGATAGTAATTTTAATTATTTTTATTCATTTTCTGCAGCATGGCAGCAAATTAAAAAGTTACACTCCATTAAAATTAATTTTAATTACTTCTAGAAATAATGTAGTTTTCTACCTAGGCTGCTTTTTTCCCTACTTTTTACAAATGTTACATACCTTTAAACAGGAATTTGTTTTGGTTCAAAACAGAGTATTAGCTTTACTATGGAAAGTTTAAAGCCCATAGGATCTTCTGGTACTTTATCAGAGAAGAAGTCTATGAAGTAAAAAAAGTCAAAGAATCACACAAAGATTACACTGTAACACTCATCTCCATTTAATAGACAAAATAATTTTATCACATGGACAGTACAGGGAAAAAAAATAACAGGTATAAAATTTCACATACATAGTCCAAATAAGCATCAACTGTGCACAAATAGAAGCAGTCCCAGTTACACAGAGCACTTATTTTCAGTGTGAATTCAGATATTTATTTGACATGATGCTGAGTATGATCTGATCTGTGCAACACTGGGCAGGTATTTGCAGTTAACACTGTGTCAGTTAACTTTTTACAATCACATTAATGTTTCCATACATGCTTTGTGTTTAGGAAAAATAAATCAAAAATAGAAGGTGTCTCCCTAGCATCTCTTTTTTATCCCTTTCATAAAAGCCAGAAATTCCTACAGAGGCTGCGAAAAAGTCCATATGTGATGAAGAGAACAATCTGTTCATTCTGGATCTGCAGAAAATAGCCTTTGAAGGATTCCTTCACAATACCACACAGAATTTTTTGGGGGGGCAGAGAGCAACTCAGAAGTTTTTATAAATGAAATAGGCAGTAGGCCTCTCTGGTAACAGTCTCCATACAGAACTTTTCCAGGAAGTACAAAAAGAATAAGTCAAAATGAAAAAAAGTTACTGTATTGGAAGTCGCTACTGCAAGGCAGCTTATCAACTATGCATAAGAAAACATACAACACAAACACTATATAAAACTGTTTCAAAAGCATTTAATTTAGTCAGTGTGCTTGGGTTGTTATGAGCAGGGTTGCTCCTTTAAACCCCCAGAACAGTCAAATATGTTGATTCTAGATCAATTAATTTGATCTAAGGAAAACAAGAAAGAACATGGGAGCATGCACACAACAGAATGCATAGGAAAACTGCACGTATGCAGCTGTCTCCACCAGTATACTGCCTTCAACAGCAAACATTTAAAGAAGAGTACAAGAAGGGCATAAATTGCATTACTAGATTTCTTTCCCATCCTCCAATAATTTGCAGCCTAAGGACTTCCTGAATAATAAGAACATAAATAATAGTAAGTAATTTTATCAAGTAATACTTGTTATGAATTGTTCAATACATAGTATATATAAATGGGCTTCCTCTCATGCACACACAAACCCTTAAAGTTAATCTAAGTTGCAAAGTTTATATGTGTTCATAGCCAGCAAAAGAATATTTTATGCTCCTCTATGAGTGAAAAAGAACGGAGTCACAGGATTTTTTTCATTTGTTATATTTGCAGCATTTTGTGAAGTCTGAACTCAGAATGCTTTTTCTATAAGAGTTACATATCTCTGTTGTAATCTTTTCTATTTAGGGACAATACCTAGTCTTGCTTCCTCTAGCATATGAGGAATCCAGTAAAAGGATGTGGCTTCATTCAGCCAACATTCTGTCCAAAAAGTACCTCCTTCTGGACTTTTGCTTTCAGGGACATGTCTCTGTCGCGGTTTAGGATTTCCTCATCCTTCTTTTTGTCTCCAAGACCAGCAAACAAATGCAGCTCCACCACATGGGGCTGTCCTCAGTTATTTGCTTTACTTGTATTCAGGGAAACCTCTTGAACTCTGTGACTGTGGGCTTTGTTCACAATACTATTGTGTTTCAGTTACCTGACTGTAGAAAACGAGTTTTATCTAGCTATCTTAAGAGGTTTTTGATATCTGTCCATCATCTTCAAAGATGTTACTTGACAACTAACAGTACCACTTCTTGATCACAGTGTACTTCTTTCTTTGAGGGAAAAATAGAAAGGTCTGTCATGTGCAGAATGAGAAATCTGTGATTTATGCCCTTAATTTTGAGTATTTGTGAGCCGATAACAAAATAGGAAATAAATTTGGAAACAAAATTTAAACTGTTATTTGTTTTAACAAAACAAATGCTGAATGACTGAAAATACTGAGGCAGCAAACAGAAGAGACTGTCAGCAGAAGTATAGGGATTACTGTTTCATAAATTTATTCTCTAGAGGATTTAATCATACCCTGAGGTGAATAATTCTTGACTGAGCTGTGCATCTGGAGGTAATCCTGTTCAGGGTCTAGTTTCCTGTAGATTTTACATAGTAACATGAGCAAGATGATTGCGGCCACTTCCGTCTCGCAGACTGCCCTGGTTCAGTAGGTTTCTCAGGCGTAGCATTTGGCTAGCTCTGTCCAATAGAGAGAGAGACAAGAAATGTCCAGAAGAAATGCAGTGATATGGTGACTGCTCAAGTGTAGTGTTCTGCATGTTTGTGCTTTGCTGTCTGCGCAGGCGATGAAATAAATAACCATCAAATTAACACCACGCCTGCAGTTTAGATGAGAGCTATTGATCTGTGTAATTTATCTTCTTGTTAATTACCATAAATTTGAAATAAATTCAGCTGTGTGAGTCTATTCAGCTCAGCCATATGTGTATATTTTAACACATGAATAGAGCTAACACATGAGTAGTCCTATAAAGTTGTGCCTCTCCCTTAAGTACCATGTTGAAGCAGGATCCAATTCCCACAGAAAAGTTGTTTACTAATATCTTTATTTAAATATGCCCGTATAATATTCTTAGTTATATTTCCTGAATCCTCCACTTCAGATAACTTAGATAATCAGTAGAAATAACTCTACAAGGAAACTTACCTTTCTGCTCCTTGTTTGGCTTATAGAAGAAACATATTTTTACATCAAAAAAATGTGAAGCAACAGCTTTTTGTATTGAAGAAATGCTTTCATTGCCTGTCTTCCTTCCAGTGCCTATTTCTAGGCTTCCCAAGTCTCAGTATATGGTAGCAAACTCTGGGGTAAGAGGTACTACCAGCAGTGGAGAAGAATTGCATTAGGCACTGCTTAAGGAATTTAAATAAAAACAGGTTCACAACCCAGGTAGGATATGTTTAAGGATGCTGGAAGAGCTGTAAGATGCCATTGTGAGGTTGTGCTTTTGAAATGTCATGGAGAACTGGAGAGGTTCTCAATCACCAGAAGGTGGCAAGTGTTTGACACTTCTTCAAAAAAGGCAAGTAGGATCTCTAAGTATGATCTGGTCAGTTTCACTTCAATCTCCAGGCAAATATTCAACATGAAAGGTGTGAAGGTGACTGGTAACAGAAGGTGATAAAAAAGCCTGGTTGGCCATAGGATGGTGGTCAACAGTTTGAAACCAAACCAGTATTCAGTTATGGGTGACACACTTTGAGGTTGAAACAGTCATGGAAAGTGTTCAACAACTTTATCAGCAACCCAGTCAGTAGGATGAAATGGGTCTTCAGCAAGTCTGAAGGATGTCAAGTTGAGGGCAAGATAGATAAGCAGATAATGCATTAGAGAGCAAGCCTGCCACTTAGGGGGACCTGGATGGGCAGGAAAATGGGTCAGCAGGAACCTTACAGAGTACCACAGGTACCAATGAAAAGAATGATACCATGCACTGCTACAGGCAGGATGGCAGGCTACCCAACAGCATTGACAAAAAGGCCCTAGGGGTCCTGCTAGACAACCTAAACAAGCTGAGTAGAGTTATCATCTCAGGCACAAGTATGTGTGTCTGGAATATTTTCATTGATTTCAGTAGTTATTCTAGATGACTTCAGCAAAGTTACTACAGATTTACATCACTATAACTGAGAAGAAAATTAAGCACTGCTTCCCTTATGGTAGAAAGTGATATGATTGTTACTGTGTTTTAAGATGTCTTCTACATACCTGTAGTAGATTTGTCAGTTCTCATCTTAATCATCCCACAGACACACACACAAACCCCTGAGGAAGTAAATTTAACACTCAAGAAATCAGTCAGAGTGTTCAAATAGTTTAGTTATGCTGTATTAAAGACCCAGGATTCCCATATATTTAAAACCCTAAAAATGCATGATATTCAGAAGTTCTCTGCTTCACTGAAACTCAGCTGGAAAGTGAGCATTTTGGAAAACCATACACAAAAAGGACAAAGATGAAAAAAAGTAAAATTATGACTGACCAGCACAACAGAACTGATAAAATAATTATCATACTTACAAATGTAATTAACCTTAACTTCACCCTGTGCTGCTGTTGCTATCTTGATTATTCTTTAATTGCTTGCCTCTTATTTAGATCATCATCTGTGAGGATAAGGTAAAAAGGAGGCTGAATAAGGAAACAAAGAACATGTCGTTATAATATTTTGTTATAAATATGCAATTAATTTTATATCAGGGGAAAACAAGTGAAGTCACAGCCTCATGGCTCTGCTAAAACCTACACTGCAAAAAAGAAAAAAAAAAAAGAAAAAGAAAAAGAATCACACATCTGAGACACAGAAGGTGGAATTTTTACAGTTTTCTGTTACTAAGGTTATTAAAAACACTCAAACTTCTTGTCATTGATGGCAACCTAGATCTCTGTAGGTATCAAATTCAGTATCACTGCTAGTGGTTTGGCATCTTATAGGTAAAGGCTATGTATTTCTTACATCCTCCTGTGTTCAGTTTTACTTTGTTCTCACTCATTAGTCGAGTCTGTATTTAGACTTCTTAGCACAGCTAACAAAACTGTTCATGTTGCCTTCTATAGAAATGTAGATCTTTAGGTCTTTGTTTTGCATTTACATTGTTTCATTCAGACGGGTGAACTGAGTGCTAACTGACTTGTACTTGTCCTGTCCTCAGGCTATTGTGACTTTACATTTCCCATCCATGTGTGATTAATCATATTAAAATTTTCCAAGTAGCAACTTTGATCCCTTGTCAAATAGACAAATGATATCTTTACAAAAATACTGAGCCTGTAAACTGAAACGTATTTCCTTTTTTTTTTTTTTTCAGTAAACAACCTATTCTCTGTCCCGTAATAACCAAGATTTACACTCAGCTCTGAAAGTAGAGAGTATTTTTCAGAAGGTTAACAAAATTAGCAAGACATGGCATTGCAGTCTTTCCGAACTGAAGCAAACTCAAAGGAAAATAAAAGATAGTCAAATTTTCTACACATGACAACATTTTCTGAGATCATCACAGCTGGGGCAACTATTAACAGAGGTCTGGCAGTGGTTGGCATTGCAATATGCCGTCTTCTCAGTTTTTATGCCAAATGTGATTTGTAATGGAGAAAGGGAACAGCTTCTATAAGCAAGACAATGTTTGGTTTAAAGCACTTGTTAAAAATCCCATTGAGAGACTTTATCTTTCTCGCATTTTTAATGTCCTTGGAAGCTACTATCTGCATGTCACCATAACCTAACAGATAGGTGTGGATTTTTAAAATACCACTTTAATTGCAAAACATGTCCTGAAACTCATTTAATATTTCTCACTTGCTTTTGTTTAATACATTGTGGAAACCTGAAACAAAATTATATACAACAGTGAGGACAGGAGGGGAATTCTGTGAATCCCAGCTCATATATTTACCGACCTCTTGAATAGAATTTTATGTTTGCTGAAGGATTTTTTTTTGTTTAGGTTCTGGTTTTGATCTTTTTGAGGTACTTTTTAGTGCTGTATCTGAATGTAAAGCCAACTTTTTTTAGACATTTATATGCATCTTACTTTGCATTGTGGTATCCTGTGCCCTGTCATACTGGAGAAGCCTGCAGCTGTCTGAAGCTTAATTATGCATGAATGCAAAGCCCAGATGCTTGGCCAATAGTGCCTCAGCAGAGTATGGTTTCTCACTTGTTTTTGTTTGAATTATAATTGGGTAGATTTATATTTCCCAAACCATTTTGCCCCTTGTGCATGTTCTTCCTTGCTTCTGTTGCCTTTGTTCGAACCAGCTTCTGAACAAGCCTTTTTGAATGTGAAGTGTCTATTAGATCTAAGATAGGTCATTAATGGATTTGACAAATGCTTTCACCTTTAAGACAGCTAAAAAGGTACAGAAATTAGTCCCCTCCCCTATCAGTTTTACTCCAGATGGTTGTGGGGGCGGGTGTTCTTTCTTTTTTTTTTTAATGAATAGTAAAATAGAGGCTGGCATCTGGGTTGAAACAAAGGAGGCTTGGAGCCAGACTTCTAAAAGGGAGAGTAGTATCAGGCAATAAAGTGTTACACCTGCTGAAGGGAAGGTAATAGAGGCACTGAAAGCATATTTGTAGCCACAATTGCCCTGTATAGAAAGGCTTTTGTCAAATGTTGTCAAGCAGACATAGGTGGTCAATCTACAAAGTGAACAAATAACATTGTCAGGAGTGTTAAAATATATGGCCCTATCATTTTTTATGAGTAGCACAAATTGGTGATAGAAATAGCACCTATTTTCAGAGGGCCCTGCATATTTACTCAAACTTGTTCTCAGCAGCTGAACATCTAGGCTGCTGCTCTGTCTTTTGTTAGATTTATGGTGTCAACACCTGTACATTGTAAAACACACTTCAAGTCAACAGCTGCATGCACATCCTTTAGAAATTCATAGCCATAAACATGGAGGGATTCAAAGGAAACCCAGGCGGGTGGCTAAATCCTTGCACTGACTGTCTTAATTCTAAAAAAATTAATCCCATTTGGGATGTGGAAAACTGCTCTTATGAGCAATGCAAATCTAGAAGAAGGTGCTACTTCCATGAACTTACCCCAGCCCTACTTGAAGGGTTACTGGCAAGGAGTGGTTTTGGGTTTCTTGCCCATCGTTGTCTTCAGATTTAAATGCTGCTGCATAGAGCATTAATTCTCTTTAGCTGTTTTTAAAGGTACAGAAGCTACCTAGCTCATCTCTACCATGATCCCAATACAGTCATCAGCACCTTACTGGCAAACAGAGCTACTTTATACCCCATTTCATCTGGCAGTGCAGTTCTGAAGGATATTCAAAATAGTTGAAGCAATATGCGTCTCTGCCTCCCTACTTCCCCTTTCTCTCAGGGAGAGTTTTGTATAGCAGAGAGCTGACATAGCGCTCACCATGCTGCTGCCTGCCTCCCTTCCTGCTTTGCATCCTCCTCAGACAAAATCCATGCCCAGGAGGAGGGCAGGGGCTGTGGTATGTCTCTCTGCTGCTGGTGGTAGCAGCTCTCCCAGTCTTGCCCAGTTGCTTCCCCCTGGTACAGAAAAGAGTAGTCGTGAGCTAGAGCCCAGGTACTGCTTAAAAAGCCTAGCCCTCATTAAAGATTCGGCACATGGGAAATTTGAATTGCTACCAATAAATGACCACTGTGCCAAATGGCTCAGAATTTTGACACTTTATTCTCTGCTGATTTAACTCTGTTTTAACATTGTTTTAATGTGATTTTAACACTGACCTGAATGTGAATAGGATCAGATTTTCCTTTTATGTCTCTTTCCTAGATTCTAGCACATCACGTCAACCAGGCTTCTGGCAAGGGCTTCTTATACCTGCAGGTGTTTCTAAATATGTATTTTAATGGAGTATAAAGGAATCCATTTTTTTGTTCGTAATGTATTATTCCCTGCTGGCCCTGACACATACCATTCAGCATATGTCTTACAAGGGACTGCAGGGTAACAAAGAAAAATAATATCCACAATAGATAAGGGCTGTTTTCCCCAGTGGATGATGGGAAAATGATTGGGTGTGTAGAGGGCAATTCCTCGCCCTCTTGAAATTTGAGGCCCAGAAAGATGGAGCTTTTGTGTGTCTGTTTTAAAAGGACTGAAATCCATTTACACATCAATGTCAGCTCCTGCTAAAGAAAGCCAACATTGTTGATGTTATGCTTGTCAAATACAAACAATTTGTTTTCAAGGGAAGACAAGTACAAAGCTTCTTGTCCACTAAACAGAGCACATTAAATAGCACATGTACACTAGCTTAAGAAAGCACAGGAGATATATAATTAATATTAGCTAACACACAGTAAGGTTAATTGTTGCTTCTCTGAACACTTAATCTGCAAGCAGTTGACAAATCCCACAATGAATAAAAGCGGCTCATATTTAGGTCACACAAAGTCATTGCTGTTTTTTAATTTAAACCGCGCACTAGATTAAAACACAAGAGTATTGCAGGAGGACAATTCAGACGCAGTAGCAATAGGCTGTCATTTGGTGTAAAAAGTTTCCCCAGCACACCCTAGGGACACGTTAATCAAAGCTTTTTAATGGATTCAGTCTGATCTGTGACAGGCTTTGTTCCAGAGATGGCATTTGCAGGATAGAGCTGCAAGTTATCAATAAGACACAGTAATTGCTGGGAGTGATTGAGCCTTGTTCCTTAGGCTTCATACTATTCACCCCTTTTTATTATCAGTCAAGGCCAGAGATGTCTTGCAATAGGCAGTCAAGTGATGGCTTGTTTCTTTCTTTAATCCTAAACCATATAATGAAAGAAAATGAAGCAACATGAAATTTGCATTAATTAAAAAACATGTAAAACTCGTTCTTGTTTTTCCCCCGCTATGTTTTATATTATTTTTGCCAGGATTTAATGGTAAGCCTTCAACAACTATCATGTGCTGATAAATCCTTTTTAAGCAGTCAAAGCCTTTCACTGCTTGGTTAAAAGCTTCAGTTCATCCATTGACAGTTCTTTATTAAGTTATTCATTATCTTTTAGAAATCAAAGAGTTGGCACAATCAGTAATGACTAGGGATAACACTTATCACCTACATAGATAGTTAGCCCTACATCCATTTAGGAAAGATAACTCCCAACACTGAAATGAAAATTCTTCAGTGCTATTCAAGAAGGTAATGGAAACCTAACATTTTTATATAGTGAAAGGTCATAATCCTCCCTTTGTAACACCACAGTCATTCCCATAGCAACAGATTATAACTAAGGCCACTAGGGATTATGACCTCTCAGTATGAACAAACAGAAAGAAAAGTTGTTTAGCAGAGAAGGAATCTCTTTGATTAGTAAAAGGCAACACCAGCCAACCTCCTGTGTGTGCACACATGAGACAGACATGTACACAGCAGCTAAATTGATTTTTGTTTAAAGTACGAATGGACAATGAAAAGATTGTTAAAATCAGTTTTGTTGGTTTCAATCAGAGTTTGTTTTATGCAGAAACCAAATAAAATATAACAAATTCTGTTCACTGTATTTTATTTTATATTTTTTTCTGGAGTTAAGTTTATTGGAAATCAAGTTAAGGTTGAATAATTCTGGTAACTTTATTCTTGACAGAGTTTGGCCACGTTCACAGGTGAAAGGTACAGCCTGAAGAAAAACAGAGGTGGGGGGCTTATTGATTTTATTATCTAGTAAATAATTGGTAATAATTGTAATAATTACAGATGATCAGAATATGTAGTTTTGTGGCTGTGTGATGAAGAAAATGCTTTTAAAGAAACTTTTTAAGTGTTAGTTTCAAATGTAACAAGAAAAAAGAAGAGATTAATATTGCACTGCTCTGAGATATGTAAGGTTCTTGATTAACTCTTTTTCTACTTCTGATGTTTTAAATTCACAGACATTTTCACATATCTCTTTTATTGTAAACAAATTCTGAAAATATTATTTCATTTTTATTGAAACAACTTCTGAAATTTTGTATCAGATGAATTTATTTTTTTCTGTTCTACTTTTGACTTTGGGGAAGTGTCACAGAATTTCATATAAAGCAGAAAATGTAGTTGTCACCTTACTTATTAACTATGTTTTTACCTCACAAGGGAATTGCTTTCTCTATGTTTGTGAAATATTCTGACGTTTTCAGTTTGAAAACACTAGAAATACCATTATCATGTTCTTCTATGTGTCAGTCATGTGATGAAATTTAAAAAGCCATTTGAAATATTTGGATAGTTAAAAATTTATAGATGTTAATTATACACGAACTTATAAAATTTCCATTTTCCGTAACCTTTAAAAGCTGCCTAGTTTTCTTATAGTGCTGCTAACCTACTGTCAGGTATTTCAGTGTGAAGCAAAACAAGACACTCTCCTTTACATACATAAGCAGTCTGCATTATATTCTGCCATGTCACAATGCATATGTGTTCACGGGTTTTAGTTTTAAAGACATGAACAGTTCATGAGCTACTTTGCATTCAGCATATAAAAAGTGAATCACTTCCACTCAGGACCAGCACTGTCCTGATGATATGTATTATGACATTATTTTCTTCTTCCTCTTTAAGCTGCTGTTCATGTAGTAGGTATCTGGGCAAAAGAGGTCACAATGCATTGAGCTGTATTGTACTGGAGCATTGTAAATATAACTTACGGCCAGGCCACATACTTCCTTCTTTGTTTGTGTGAGGCAAAAACATACAGCAAATACTGATTCCATATTTTAATCTTTACCCTCAAAAACTGTTTACTCCCTAAAGTGCTTTTTGCTGTAATATTGGCAAGTGTCTAAAATGCTTAGATATTTAATTTTAGTAAAAATGCTGAGTTTTAATTAACATACATCTAGATTTGATACACTAGAAAAAGGTCATATGATATTTGATGGTTTTACAAAAAGCTGGACAGTTAAATATAAGCAAGTATTTTCTAGACTTTACAATTTTTTATACAGTGGAGTATTTGCTACAGTTGTTTAAAAGCTTGTAGCTGAAGCCAAGCAAGTTGAGTATTTTCATAACTTACTTCAAAGAAAATTCATTGCTAATTTGCCTTTGACGTTGTTCAGTTGAGAAAAGATGAAGGCTTTGTCCTACAGCAGAGTAATGTAGGATGATTGTGATGACTGCGGTAAAGATCAAAAAACAAGGTTTGTCTGAATAATTATTTATTGTTCTTAATTTCCATATAATCAAGGTCTCATATCACTACTTCAGATCTGGATTTTTAGTGTGAGAGTTATTGGAATGACTGCTGAACTCAAGGCAATACATGGTCACACAAATGGGTCCTTACTTGCCCAGAGAAGTAAGGAGTTGTGAAAAAGTAGCACTTACATCAATGTTGAAACTTCTCACAGAGAAAGCTTTTCATGAAGTGCAACGTGCTCACCTTTCTGAAAGAAGTTATTAGATCCTGTATCATAGAACAAAACCAGATAATTATTTCATTTTTGGTGTACTTAAAAAGGAAAGGGGTGATAAGGGCAAGGCCTTGAGAGTGTGAAGCTGTTTCTCTGAAACCATAGCTCCTAAGGAAGCTTGGAAACATTTTGGACTTTTAAAAATCTCCTATAAACTTCACATTTCTAAGAATAACCAGATTCAGGCACTTACTGTACCTCAGTACAGTCTAAGATGACTAATTTTCCATCAAATTGTCACTCATGGAAACAAATACTTTCACAAGATGAGGGTCAGGGGGAAAGTTTCTGACTTAACTTACTGTGGTGTAATTCCAGAATAAACCTGATCATTTTGGTGGACTTCATTTTGGATTTCTATTAATGCAACAGAGTCAACCTTAGCCCAAGGTTTTTATTAAAAAGAAATGAGATAAAATGCTTACACAGCACATGCCAACATTCAAGGGGAGCTAGTATGAGTCTGGGAGTGAGAAGGTAATATAAGCTGCCAAACCACAAGGTGATTTTTCTCCAGTGACACAATACACATGTTTAGCTTCCTTTCCCCCATGGTACATTTATATTTGCCTTCTTCAATTCTTGTCCTACCTTTAAACCCTTTAGTGTCAAGGCCTGTACCTCTGTAGAGAGCCATTTATTTCACTGAAATATTGCAAAGGTGGAGGCTGGCAGGCCTGTGAATTTTCCTGCAGGACAGAGTATTATAACTTTAATATTGTCAACCAAAACTCTCCTAATGCTGCTGTCAGTCACCAAATAGGACTATAAAATTTATTTTAACTATTTATAGACAAACATTTTTTACAGCCTCTTTCTTTTCGCTAATGCATTTCCAATGGAGATGACTGCCAGATCTTTTCCAAAAGGTCTTTAAGTCACCCAATTTTTTGTAGAATTGAAATTCTAAAGAAAAAGAAAAGGTCTTTGGGGAAAAAAAGGGGCTACATAAAACAAGAAAAGACTAGAAGAGTTCTGATAAAAAGAAGTTGTAACAGACACTGTAGCAAATGGATATTACAAGGCCTGACTTTACTGGAGACTGAACTTCTCATATCTCAATAACTTCAGTGAGAACTGAGTCTACTCAGTGTTGCAAAAGAAGAATTCAACACCTTTTAATGCATGATGAGATGTTTATGCTGGCTGTCATAAGAGCTATGGAGGGCAAGTACTCTATGTGTTTTGGGAATGCAGTCTCATAAAAGAGGTATGAAGTGTGATGCCTCAGGAATTCAGGAGAAACCACTGGGGAGAGGCAGCGTGGCTTGATGTTAATGTAAACTTTTGAATGAACAGAGACTTGGAGCCTGCCAAAAATAGAGCGGTTTATTGCCCTGTTACTGCAATAAAAACTTGACTTCCTGTTGGTTCTTCCACATAACACTTGAGCACTTTATATATTTGCAAACATATTGTAAATACACCTCGTTCTAACAGGAAGACAGAAAAGCTTATACTTACCTATTTTTTCTGTTAAGTAGCTGAAGAGTGGAGAGTCCAATACTGTTGGTTTTCAGGATAGCTCATTATCTATTTATACAACAAATTACAAGCTAAAGAATACATTGCAAAACTTTTCTATTCCTAAAAATGTCATCCTAAATCCCTCATGTTCAGTGTTGTAGACCATTAAAACACAGATTTTTTGGTGATATTTTGAATAACTGCAACAGGCTTGCCTTGGATCAGGTAACTGTGCCTGACAAGGTTATAAGTACATGCAGATTTACCAAAGAGACTTAGTCCTCTTCCATTTTTCTCCTCATGGTATTGTGAGCTACCTGTGCAGCCCACAGCTCCTGTGCTACAACCGAGAAGGAGTTTCCCCCTTTACTGTTCGCTTTCATGGCCAATTAAACAGTGGCTCCATCTGCCTTGGTGGAAAAAAAAATATCATGGCTATTAGGGAAGGCAGTACTATCACTGCCATGCTACAGAAATAACCTCTCACAGAACATATTTTTAATTTTACAAGTCTACCAAGTTCTACTATTTTTTTAAGCCACAGGAAACATTATTTGATGTCAAAAGTTATTTTATAATATCTAATAGTGTGATATGGATGCTCATCTTTTAGAAAGCAACCAGTAGCAAGCATAGAAGGGTATTAGGTCTCTGGGACAACCTATCCTAGAGTCTAATTTGCTGTGGTCTTGGATCTAAACAATTAATGATTAAAGGAGAAGGTTTAATTGCAGTAAGACTTGAAATAAGATCCTTTTAGTGTGGGAATGTTGTTCTAAAAGCCAAAAGCAGAAAAGAAAGTAGAGAAAGGAAAGTCCCATGCAAAGAGTAGTGACATCAACTAAAAACTTAAAGTAATATAAGTTAATAAAATGTTGTTCCATCCTTTCTCATACAAATATTTATCAGCCTGTTTGTCATCCCAAGACCCATCTTTTCCATCAGCTTAAGGAAAGAAATGTAACAACAAAGCTGGTCACTGCTGAGATTTTTCTCAAGTACCACAGTAGGGTATATGTCCTACTGTGATATCATCAAGCAAGGTAAGTAATATATCTGATCTAATATCTATTAAAAATGTAAATGTTTCTCATAATTATGGTATTTAAATTCATTTGGAAAACAAATCATAAGTATTAACAAATGCAGCCAGTCTGTTTCATCCAGCGACTACTTTGCTCCACTGAACTGTTTTAGAAGAAAATAAAAGCCCCTGCAAGGAAATTATTACATCCTTGGCTGAAAGAAAAATTAGTGCGTGCCAGAAGATGTAAAATTCTTCATACTTATTTCAAATGTTAACACATATTTGGGTGGTTAATGCTGCATTACAATGAGATTTCTACAGTCAAATAACATACACATCAATGACAAGTAAATCTTCTTAAGGTTCAGATTTTACTCTGGTGAATGAGATGAAAGTTCTTGGGTCCAAACAAACATTTTTTTAAATATAAAGAAATAAATATAAATTTCTTTAAATATAAAAGAAAAAATTAATCACAAAATAGTTGCTACTCTGATGTGTTAAAAGACATGAGACTCATCACTAACATCATTTTTTGTCTCCTTGTATTCAGTTAGGGAGCAGAAGCTGAATTCCTCTGGTGAGAACATCTTTAGAACAGTAAGGTCCAATTCTGTCTCTTCTTTCACTTTGCCATTTTCCTTATTGCCTCTTATACTCACCTCCTTACCTTTCATTTTAAATATTTAAATTACTTTCTCTTATTATTTTTAGACAGTGCTCTATAGAAATTTGGATTGTATTTCTTATGCTAGCACTGGGTATAGCAATAGTGATTAAGGCTTTTTTGGTCTTCCTATTTTAGGAGGACTTAGAGACTGAATTCACCTGTCTTTGCACAGAATGACTGTAGTCATACAATTTCTCCAAGCTGACTTCGGATGTATATTAGAGTAGTCCTAGCACAGTTCCTGGAATTGCAGTGAGCATGAGAGCTAGTCCCACTTATACTTGCAGAGAAAATTGTTCCCCCTTGTCATATTATCCTGCCCGGTTGCTGACACCCTCTGACAGCACTTCCTCAGGGGAAGCTCAAGTGTCTTGCAATAGAAATAAGCAGTATGGCTTGAGACCACCTAGCAGCTCCTGGCAGTTAACAGAGGAGAGTCTGCGACTCCCTGCTTCCTCTCCCAGCCATCAGATTTAACCTCTCACCACTGACACCTCCGGGGTCCTCACCTACTGTCTTCTGATTCAGCAGATTAACCAAACAAAAGAGTGAATAATTTCAGTCATTTGTTCTGTCCAGGCTCTAAAATATCTGTCTAGTTCACTAAAACAGGGTTCACATGAAGAAAAAAATTGAAAAACAACTTGAAAATATATTAAAAAAAATCTTTTCTCTCCATAATTAAGGTACTGCTAAGTTTCTGCCTCCTAGTTATTTCCATCTTGCATACAAGTTATGAAGCTACAAAAACTGCCATACAAACCTCTAGTTGTAAGCTTAAATTCAACTCCAGACAGACCAGTGTTCCTCTATCCTGCTGATGTTTATCTCTTTACTATTCTTTCATCCTGCATCATCTTATCGATTCTAAAACAGAAAGAATAAGAACCCCTGTATTAGAAAGGAGTTTGAAATAATTAATTTAAATGTTAATGTTCTAAGACAAAAAATATAAAATACACTGATTTGCAGTCATGATAAGCACTGAATGTGTTCTTTTTTTCCCAGAGACTTCTTAGCTAGTGGTAGAAAACTCTCTTTCATGCATAAAAAAATAATGGAGTGGAATCTGTGAAGTTGACTTGGAAGGACACTCACAGAACTTCTTCCAGTTCTGGGAAAAAGTGTGAAAACAGAGATATAGTCACTTCAGAGGTGAGTGAAGGACTACGTTGGTAAAGTCATACTAGTTACTTGTCCTATTAGTCCTTAGGTCTCCTTGCTGTGATGATTCTGTGTTCAAAATAGTGATTCTGAATTATCAGGGTAGTCATTGTGGTGATTATTATCCAAATGGGCATAACTACATGATATGAACTACATTACATATTTTCCTCCAAGGCACTGGCATCTGTGTAAAAACACTAAGCCTGTGCACAAGGCTTCCACAAATCAATCAGAGATACATTTGCAATCTCTGTAAAGTTACAAGAAATCAGATGGTGATAAAATTACCATCCACTGCACAAATGCACACACATCACATAAGTCTATCTTGACTTATGGATACCCTTAAACTAAAAATAAATTTAGATGTGCTTTTGCCTGAAGAAAACAGGAACTTCTCACAGATGGTGTACGTTATTTTCCAGGCTACACCATGTCTATGTACCCAGCAGCTCTATCCAAAGAGAATAAAAAATGAGAGTCATCCTTTTTATCTGATAATAACTCACTATACTCATGTCATGTTTTGTAAATACATACATAAATTTGAATTTCAAGAATTTAACAATATGTCTCCTATAACATAAGATTCCTGATATATGAAGACAAAAATAAAAAAGATTCTTTACTCTATAGAAAGCTGCCTTTTAAAATGAATTTTTATTTCAGTGATAGGTATAAAAACAGATGTCATAGCACACAGAATTTAGTGAAGGCTTAAGGTGCTCAGTATGTTGTTTGCAGCTCAAGAAGAATCTTCTACATATAGGTGAGCAGAAGTACAACTTTTCGTAAAACAACTCAACTGTCATTTCTGTGACTGTCCAGACAAAGAGTAGAGTAAAAGTCAAGAGAATGTATGTTGCATTCACAGCATGAAAACATTTGCATGAAAGAAATATTCGGTCTTCCTTTTTTTTCCTCAAAGATGCTTGTAATTGTGTAGCTGTGCAGAAATAGCTTGTTACTACCCTACATGCACAAAACCCTAGTGCACAGGATCAGACCTCTGAATGCAACACAAGTGCTTCATTGTAAGTTTCAGTAACTATATTATAGCTAATCATAAATGGCAGTGTTGTAACTGTGCTGAGGCCTTAGTCTCAGGTTGAATTAATCTTATGTTTCTTTATTTTACTGACTTACCTGCAGTCTTACACAATAAAGGTTTGGAGAATATTCACCTGCTTTCCTAGACAACTAATTTTAGGACTAATTTCCTTAGGTTTCATGTATGACTGGCTGAGATTCAGGCTCCATGTGAGAGCAATATGGAGCAAGAACAGCACTGAGCTTCTCTGAGCTACACTGAGTGGGACTTGATCTCTTTCCTTGGAAGACAAAGAGAAACAAATAGACTCAAGTACATCAAACAACTATTGGGAGAACCTGTGTGGTGTTTTTCTTCTCATTTGCAATAATCAGGTAACCATCATGATTACTTATTTTATTGATGTTTTAAAACACTTAATGTATTTCAGGAGGAAGGTGTTACTGGAATGTGTATTACTACTATCCATCATGATCTGAAGCTTAAATTAGTATCTGTAACTTGTAGCAGAGATACAATTGCTAACCATCCAATAATATATGATACTTTGCCATTTTCCTTTAATCTCTCCTCTTCTCTTGGTTGTCTATTTTCTTCTTTTCTTAGGTTGCAGTTAAAATGACTGGTACACCTGGCTTAGAAACACTCTTCCTTTTACTTTTTCCTCTGAGCATTTTCTCCAAAAGCTTGTCTTCTTCTCCTTGAAGAGATGCTCATTTCCAAAGCACAAGGAGAATGGTCAGCAATGACAATGCAGGCATAAGTATCTAGATTCTGAATGGTACCTGTTTGATATGCCTAGACTGAGCAAAGAATGAGCAGAGGTATGAAACTTTCCCTACATGAGAAATAGATTACATGGGTCTCCACCCTGAAAAAAAGACAAATGGGGCCATGACGGGCCATGACGCTGGAAAATTGTAGAGATTCATTAAATTACGTGTGGCATAAAGAAAATAAATAGAACATTATTAGTTTCTGTTTCCTGTAATACAGAATATAATCTTCCAATGCAATGGACATGAAAGAAAAATATCAGATTCAAAATAAACCAGAGGAAGTGTTTCTCACACTATATATAATTAGGCTGTATAACTGCTCTCCTCAGGTGACAGTCTGCTATGTCTCAAAAAGCAGTTGGTCAAATTAATATACTAAAGAAAGTCTTCTTAAGTCATTGTATGGTTTAAATTGGGTTTTACTTCAGGGTTTTTTTGAAGGCTGTTAACAACTCTGGGCAGAAAGTAAATCTCAAACATTTCTATAAAGTAGCAAAAAAGTAGAGCTGGACAAAAGAAGTACCAAAGTTAAAATTTAACTCTTCCCTTCTGCCCTCCTAATTTTGTATCGTAAGAGAGCTATAGCAAGACTTAGTTGTCAATATTTTGGCACCTCAAGGAAAGAGAAATTCAGAATTATTTGCCTTCTCCTTTGACCAGTTTTCTTTACTATATGTAAATGTTCAAGAATTGCCATACTGAATGCAAATCCTGTGGCTTTCTAACCAACAGAAAAACTCACAAGCAGAAACAAACTTCACGAGACAATTAAAAGTAATATTTGTAAAATCACATGATAGCTAACTGTAAATCAGTACAGCCTGTACAGTCCAAGCCTATACACAGGTGTGTGTCTTGTTAAGCATCAGTGAACTTTGCACAGCCTGATGGGACAGTTCCTAAACAGCAGCCTTGACTGGGAGATGAGAAAGGAATTATTCTGTATCTCCAACAGATCTCTCAGTACCTGACAGCCTTAGGGGCAGTAATTTCCTTTTACAAGTGTTTAATCAAAAATGATAGCAACGATTTGTGAATTTATGGATGAATGGGATAGGAAGCATCTTGAGAATTAACTCATGCAGTACCTAGTGGAGCTCCCCTTACTCCTTTCCTTTCCTTTCCTTTCCTTTCCTTTCCTTTCCTTTCCTTTCCTTTCCTTTCCTTTCCTTTCCTTTCCTTTGTGGTGTAATTTGTTCTTTAGGTAAAATGAGTGGTTTTCCACAAGATTAACAGATTTTCAAGCACTACAAACCCTTGTTTTGTGAAATTGAGAGCAATAATACTGTCAAAAATGTCCAGGCACAGCCAGAAAATCCCAGCAGATGTTTGACCTCCTCACTAAATAATCCTTTCCAGTTCCTCAACCAGCTTTCTGAAACATTTTATGAGAGGAACTGTGGAAGATGGCCAAACTGTTGTAACTTAAAATGCATAAATAGGAAGAGACCTTTGAGGACAGCTGAACACAGATGTTGTTTATCTTGACTACAAACTAAGTGAGAAAACATTCTTAGGACTCTGCATATTGTTACTAGTTCCTTAGGACTTTAATGTTGTCAATAGTTTGGAATTGTGTCTTCTTTATGAAATAGTATCAAACAGCTTCTCTACCTAGTTATTTCTTGCCACTCAATATACTGTACAGGAAAGTATCTGAAGTTAATGAACAAATGTCTAGAAATTCAGTTGTGAACCCACCCTCAGATACTTTTTTTTTTTTAATATAATCCAGGTTCTTGCCCATGTATTGTGCCCATGTAATTTCTCTTAGATTTCTTTTTTAGCTTTTTAGTTCTTCCTTCCTGCTTACCCTTCAAATAATTTTTTTGCTGAATTCCAGACTTGCCAAAAACTCTTGCTCTCATTCTCCTTATTCCACTCTGAGGGAGTAGAGAAAATATGGCTCACGGAGAGAAAGACATCTCTAACTCTCACAGGACTCTTCAGGCTATACTTTGTATTAACAACATATGCTTCGGGAAAGTTGTGTATTTCTGATGAAGGAAAGAGGTTCATAAACAAAGTCTCTGGATTTTACTGGATAATTTTTAGTCTTTGACAAAAAGAAAATAAAAAGCATTATTCTTCAGTCTTCAGATTTTGGCCTTTGGCTCTGTTGTCTGTCTGCTTTTACAATTTGATGAATTTAATGAGAGACAGCAAAAGATGAGAAAAGTCAAATACTCAAATATTTGCGGTATTTTTTCACCAACTCTGAACATGAAGTTGGAAAGCTATTAAACTTTTTAACCTAAGGTTCAATAGTCTACATTTCTGAAGTTCAAAATCTATCTATCATTAGAAAAAAATTGTGTGGACAAAAATATACAAGGCAATTCTAACAATTATATATGTTTAACAAGAGTGATTTCTAACTTAAATTACATGAACAACTGAACCAGAGAAAACAAAACTGAATTCTGTCAAAACAAACAGGTGGAAGGGAAATTTCATTCCAGCTAACTTAATGTAGAAAAATAGGTCCTTCTAGGGTACTATTCATCTTAACCTAAAGTAGACATTTAAAATAACTGCTTTTAGGGTGCAATGTATCTAATCTCTTTCTCTCAGCTGATTGTAAGGGAGCATAGAGTGAACTAGATGAATGTAAGCTGTAGGTCTATAAAGGTGAGAATTCCACCAGAAGGGAGTAATGCAAATCCTGTTACAAAATGAAACGTATCAGCACTGGTGCACACCATAGAAGTTAGGATAGATTCTGTGTCTAACAAACCAGACTGAATCACTGGAAAGACTGCATAGTGCTTTAAAGGCATAAAGTGATAGACTGATAGTCTGATAGACTGATAGACTGATAGACTGAAGTGATAGTTCGACCTTGATAGACTGGAGAGTTGGGCGGGGAGAAACTTCATGAAATTCAACAAGGGCAAGTGCAGAGTTTTGCATCTGGGGAAGAACAACCCCATGCACCAGTACAGGCTGGGGGCTGACCTGCTGGAGAGCAGTGTAGGAGAAAGGGACCTGGGAGTCCTGGTAGACAGGAGGATGACCATGAGCCAGCAATGTGCCCTTGTGGCCAAGAAGGCAAATGGCATCCTGGGGTGCATTAGAA
>VZRW01009994.1:7286-34035 GCA_013398125.1 Aegotheles bennettii | reverse complement strand
TTCTCCCCGCCCAACTCTCCAGCCTATCAAGGTCTCTTTGAATGGCAGCACAACCTTCTGGTGTGTCAGCCACTCCTCCCAGTTTAGTGTCATCAGCAACTTTTGTTTGTTTGTTTCTTTTAGAGACACCAGTATTTGTTTTATTTCTGCCAGCTCCAATTCAAAGGTGCTTCTTTTGACCCAGTACAGTACACTCTGTAGAGAGCACTGCAGATAATGGTGAGACTACATGATGTTTGGATCAGGCACAACGTGAGTCCCAACATGTTTGGTTTTTTGCGACAGGATGTGAATATTCTCAGATAGTACTGTTTATCACTCAAATGTGGCATCAGTGACACTGCTGTAGTTTTTGCCTCCCTAGAAGTCTGCAAGGCTTTTGCTCATGTGCAAATTAGCCTCCTCTGTTTTCTTTTGTCTTGGCCACTAGCTCAAAAACCCACTGACCTGGAGTTGTAATTTTCTATGAGTTTCCGTAAATGAGAAGGTACTTGGTAGTTTCTTAGGAATGCCATCTCTGTGTGTTAATAATGTTAACAATTGTCTGTCTTCCTCTGAGCCTTATTCTCATAGTAGGACTTACAAGAACGGACAGGGGAAACTATGGCTGCAGAGCTATGTCATGTCCTTGATTCTTGTTGTGTGGTATGGCAAAAGGAATCTTCCTCTGCCCAAGCACACTGTTCTTCAGAGGGTGCCTAACTCTCAATGACAGAGATCAAGGCTGAAAATGTACCCCTACAAGTGCCATTGTGGAGAAGCAACACTGTTAATCAGCCATGGTTACTACGGTTACTATGATGAGTAAGTAGGTTTTGGGTTTTTTCCTTTCACGAAGATAGAACTCACATGGGTATAGAGTGTGTGCTTATGGTGACAAATTATATTTAAGAATTAATTTGATGTCCTAGTCTATATTCTGTGCATCCAGCTAAAGAGAAATTCAAATAGTAAAAGCAGAACAACATAATTATATTCTCTTTCCATTCTGTAAGGGCCAAAAAGAACTCACCTAGTTCAGGGAAATTTAGATCATCTGAGTCTCTCCATGATGACCCTTTCAGTTACTGGATGTCAGTGACAGCTTCTGAGAACAGTTTTTTCAGGTCCATTGCAGTAAAGAAGCACACTCACTGTGTGGGGTCTGGAAGATGTGAGTATATGTTATAGGGCTTTAAAAAAGGGCAACAGGAGATCTTCTATTCACTGCAATTCTGCTGTGGCACTGAGGATCTGATTTTTGCCATTCCTTGGGGAAGGCACACTAAGCTGGTGTTTCTGAGTACTCACACTTCTAAGCAGAATGTAATTATGGAGGAAATTAACTTCACAGCTAAAGATTGTGGTGTCACGATAATTTCGAGGAGTGGGAAAGATGTTTTCTGAGCAACCACTAATCTTTTTTTCCCCTTTCTTTTTGGTTATCACTTAATAGCACTCATTAAAACTGGTAGCAGGAATTGCTTCTCTTTAAATTTCCTACTGAGTCTCAGTTTAGTGGAGTTAAACTTTTCTTGGAACAATATATTACTGTCATGCTCAATTGACTTTCTTTATAAAAGTAATAAATCTTTTGTACAGGTTTATTCTTAGCAGCACTAGAAACTGAAAAAAAACCCAAAACAAAACAAAAAAACAAACCACATGTTGCTTGTTTCTTGTTAAAATAATTGTGAATGCCTACTCTAGTTGTCAGACACAACCTTTCTACCTTGATGAGTAGCAGCTTATTGAAGTTCTTCCTTGCAGGAAAGCAGTCTTTGCCTTTGGAGGTTAGAAGACAGCAAGAAGGTTAGAAGACAGCAAAGGTGTAATTTCCCATTGTTATCAAATCCTCTTCTCATTTTTTACTTGTTTTCCCATTGCAGCTGCAGCAAGAAAACATGCTGACTTCCAGGCAATTGTTCTTCCTGTAAAGCTCAATGTTATAGCTACTGGTCATATCAGAACAAATACTTGGTCATTCTTTAGTCAAAACCCTTCTATATGGGTTAATCCATAATGAGCAGGGGAAATCTTGTGAGTTTTTATTCATAGTGTTGTAATATCTTCCCTTCAGGATGACACAAGGAAAATTGTGGGTCAAGACCCTTTCTCACTTTGGAACATAAAAGAGTGAAGTGTGTAATGGAGGAAAGCCTTCAGTCTGTTTACAGTTTGTTGCCCTAAATGAAGTTATTAAAAATGCAGCAAAATTATGCTTACTCAGGAGGTAGCTGTAGTAAGTGACATCACTGGTTATACCTATTATGTGTGCAAATGGAACCAAAAAAGCAGAAATAAAGATGAATTATGGTTTCCTCATCGTAAGCTTATAAAATGTGGAGTATGTCAGGAAAAAAAACACTGGCTTCCCAAAACAGTGTCTTTTTGAAACAATCATAGAAGAAGAAGGGTTATGAAATTATACTAGTGTTCACCTCACTAAGCTTTTACTCATTTTGCTGAAAGAATATTTAATCAAGAGCAAAGCCTCTGACAGATGCAAGAAATGGCATAAATATAATTTTGCAAAAATGAAAGATATGCTCAATTCATATCACGTGAACACTTTTAGTCACCCAAACAACATTAGATGAATACAGGAATAAAATGAAAACAACATTTTATGTTATAAGTTCATTTTTATTGAAGCTGTAAAGAGTCACATGACCTTATATCTAGCCCTTAGGATAGCAATAAAACTCACTTTGACAGTCAAGCTGAAAAATATTTCCTTTTCACAGAGAAGGAAAAGTGCTAAAATTGATCCAATCCCTGACTAGTGGTGATGAAAGCAGTACATGAGTGATGGCTATTGCAATTTAAATATCAGATGCAGAAGTTTTTATTCCAACAGTCTCTACTCATGTGTGTTATCAAAATGGAGATTGGAAGTCAGGCCAAAATGTCGTTTCTCTGTCTCTGACTGCTAACTGATTGGCTGCTAGAAAAATTCACTAGGCTGCATTCACAATAAGGATAATATGTAGGACTTCTTACAGTGACAACATCCAGAAGTCTTTGACAGTGTAAGGTCTTTGTAGGTCTAGGCAGTGGAGATACATGCAACCAAAGGTTAGATGCATGTGGAAAACAACAAATTTAAACAGTGTTGTCATAACATACAAAATCTGAGTTGCAGGTTTGAATGTACACACAACTGAGTAACAGATTCTGTTATGGTCACAAATGGTGCTGAATAAGAGCCAGCACAGCCAGCAGTATATTTTCTGAACTAATGGGACCCAGAAGTGTTCTATGATCAATTTTCCACCAAAATATCACAAATATCACCAAAATATCACAAAATATCACAAATATGAATTATACTAGTATGTATTTCTGAATTTAGTAGAAAAACTGTTACAAAGTTTGCATGTTTTGAGTTGGAGTAAGTAACGCAAAAAATCTAATAGTGTTGTCTTAGAAGGATGATTGCAACATCATTAGTATTTTTCCATAGCTTTGAAATTGGAAAAAACATATGTGGCACAAGAAAGAAAATGCATTAGAAAATGTACAATACAGCAGTTTCATACTTACTAATTTTTAAAACATTTTTATTTCACATTCTCACATATACATCCCAATATAATTTTAAGAATGCTAATGGTTACATCAAGAGCATACATGTTTGAGCACTTTTTAGTATGTTTCAGTTATACAAGGTATCTAAGAGACAACCCTGAAGTGTGAAGCCTTTTTTTTTTTTATATCTCTATATCTATATCTATATCTATATCTATACATCAGAAACGTAAAGTATGGGCAAAAATCCAGCCACTGTAACTTTGATATGTGGCAGGATTATCTGTTGAAGTGAAGCGATAAATCTGCTAAATCTTTTAAATCCTGAAGCCACCAAGGTCACTACTCATGATGCTGGGAGGCAGCAAATAATGCTACTTTTAAATCTAACTTATTATTTTTTTCATAGACCTAAAATATCTTTCATGAATCCCTTTAGCTAGCAGAACTTATGTAAACACCTGGCAATATTTTGAGTAGTTAAACTGAGCAAAATAAATCTCTTCAAATGAGTGCAATACTATATCAAAGTCCAAATCTGCTGCCTGATAGCATTTAAGATTGTTCATTGAATTTGTTAAGAATCAATAAAAATAAAATTAATAAGAACCAAACTTTGTCTGGCATCTGTGATTTGACTCAAATGTCCCAGAAGTGACTTGGAGTCTATACTTGCTAAAAAGATACGGTTACACCCCTAGTACCCCAGGTTGTCAGATGATAGGAATTCAGTCTTCCCAAGAAGTTGCTATTGTGACAGTTTTCTGAGAAAAATGATTATTTCTTTTGACGTTTTACAGACAAGTCTCTACAGCAAAAAACAACATTTACCTCTTCTTTTTTTTTTTTCTCCCATTCCAGTTGGTAATAATGGTCAACTTCACCATGTCTGTGTTTTCTCATTTTTTTTTTTGCTATGTTCTACATAGTTCTATAATACTGTGTCCACTCAGGGCCTCTCAGTTCAAGAAGGACAGGAAACTGCTTGAAAGAGTCCAGCACAGAGCCACAAAGATAATTGAGGGAATGGAACATCTCCCTTATGAGGAGAGGCTGAGGGAGCTGGGTCTCTTTAGCTTGGAGAACAGGAGACTGAGGGGTGACCTCATTAATGTTTATAAATATGTAAAGGGTGAGGGTCAGGAGGATGGAGGCAGGCTCTTCTCAGTGACGTCCAGTGATAGGACAAGGGGGAATGGATGCCAGTTGGAATATAGGATGTTCAGGGTGAAAATACGGAAGAACTTTTTCACTGTCAGAGTGACAGAGCACTGGAACAGGCTGCCCAGAGGCTGTGGAATCTCCTTCTCTGGAGACATTCAAATCCAGACTGGATGCATTCCTGTGTGACCTGCTCCAGGTTGTCCTGCTCTGGCAGAGGGGTTGGATTAGATGGTCTTTCAAGGTCCCTTCCAATCCCTAACATTCTGTTATTCTGTGATTCTGTAATAGTTTTTATCACTTAAACTTTAACTACAACAAAATTATCTGGATTCTACTGAACTCTACTATACTATTCTCATTACAAAACCTTTCAGTAAAGAAAAAAAGAGAAGATAACAACATGAACTTCTTAGCTGATAAAATTCCTGTTGTTTAAAGGTGCTACTCATACAATGCTTCTTTTGTAGTTAAGATACTTTGTAAAAACTGCTCAGAACTTCAGCAGCAGTCAGGTTAAATTTAAAGATCTGAAGAATAGTGTAAATCATTTTGTTATAGTTTCTGAGAATTGAATTAGTCATTTCTAATTCATTCTGTGTTTGCCACCAGCCAGACAATGGCCTGAAGATTTGGAGATGGGTCTAAACTGGAGTGTTAATGATTATATTATCCAATGTCTTCTAATGTCTTAACGTATTGTACTGCACATATTCTAGTGTCAGTATATTGCGTCTGAGAGAAAGGGACTGGCACTCTCATTTACATCAATAAAACACCAGAAAGCTTTTCTGCTGTCAGGGGAGATACTAAGCAGAACCAGGACAAGAAACTGGGCTTATGTTAGGCAGAAGGGTAATTAAATTTCCAAAGAGGCAATGCTGCATTTTCCTTTCCATCTGGGTGGTTGATATATCAGACCACAGATCCTGTGTTAATGATTCATTATTTATTGTTCCTGGACCTCTCCTGTGGTATATCTGCGTGAGTAGCATCCACCACTTGAAGCTGGAAGCCATACATTTCTCAGAGCACCTACCTGAGGGATTTTTTGTTTGTTTTTCTTTAAAATCATAGCAAATTATTAGCTCTTTCCATTGCTTTCCTCGATGGTGCAACAGTTTATGCTATAAAACTTAGTTTTACTATCCTTAATGCCTTTTCTTGCCATTTAAATCACAGAATCACAGAATTCTAAGAGTTGGAAGGGACCTCAAAGGATCATCTAGTCCAAGCCCCCTGCCAGAGCAGGGTCACCTAGAGTACATCACACAGGAACACATCCAGGCGGGGTTTGAATGTCTCCAGCCAAGGAGACTCCACAACCTCTCTGGGCAGCCTGTTCCAGTGCTCTGTCACTCGCACAGTGAAAAAGTTTCTCCTGATATTCACATGGAACCTCCTATGCTCCAGTTGCAACCATTGCCCCTTGTCCTATCATTGGTCATTACTGTAAAAAGCTTTGCTCCATCGTCCTGACCCTCACCCTTTACATATTTGTAAACATGGATGAGGTCACCCCTCAGTCTCCTTTTCTCCAAGCTAAAGAGACCCAGCTCCCTCAGCCTTTCCTCATAAGGGAGATGTTCTACTCCCTCAATTATCTTTGTGGCTCTGCGCTGGATTCTCTCAAGCAGTTCCATGTCCTTCCTGAACTGTGGGGCCCAGAACTGGACACAATACTCCAGATGTGGCCTCACCAAGGCAGAATAGAGGGGGAGGAGAACCTCTCTTGACCTACTAACCACCCCCTTTCTAATGCACCCCAGGATGCCATTGGCCTTCTTGGCCACAAGGGCACATTGCTGGCTCATGGTCATCCTCCTGTCCACCAGGACCCCCAGGTCCCTTTCTCCTACACTGCTCTCCAGCAGGTCAGCCCCCAGCCTGTACTGGTGCATGGTGTTGTTCTTCCCCAGATGCAAAACTCTGCACTTGCCCTTGTTGAATTTCATTAAGTTTCTCCCCGCCCAACTCTCCAGCCTATCAAGGTCTCGTTGAATGGCAGCACAACCTTCTGGTGTGTCAGCCACTCCTCCCAGCTTAGTGTCATCAGCAAACTTGCTGAGGATACATTCTGTACCCTCATCCAGGTCGTTGATGAAGATATTGAACAACACCGGTCCCAGTACCGACCCCTGAGGCACTCCACTAGTCACAGACCTCCAACTAGATTCTGTCCCATTGACTACAACTCTCTGACTTCTTCCCTTCAACCAGTTCTTGATCCACCTCACTACCTGATCACCAAACCCATACTTTATCAGCTTATCTACGAGGATGCTGTGGGAGACAGTGTCAAATGCTTTACTGAAATCAAGATAAACCACATCTACCGCTCTACCATCATCTATCCACCTAGTTATTTCCTCATAGAAGGCTATAAGGTTGGTCAAACATGACTTACCCTTGGTAAAGCCATGTTGACTACTCTTAATGACCCCCTCATCCTTGATGTGCCTAGAGATAGTGCCAAGAACAAGTTGTTCCATCACCTTTCCAGGGATGGAGGTGAGGATGTCTAAGGACTATTGAAAACATAGACTTTTCATTGCTTGTTTCTTTTCAAACTTCTGTTTTGTTGATATTACAGCCTTTTCCAATACCAGAGAGTTACAAACTTCCCCAGGGATATTTTTATATGCTTGTTGAGATTATGTCAATATCATTATACTGAATTAGCATGATATTATGAAATTTGAGTTTAATATATGTTTTAAATATTGGTGCTCCCATTAAGGTTTGTGCCAGATGTTCATTACCTAAAACATTATAGGTGCACTTCTAGGTAGAAAGTGTGAAAGAGTCTCTTTTTGCTATTTTTGGCTTGGTCTAATTACTCATATGTAAGAGAAAACAGAGGAAAGTGGAATTAGGTCTGGAATCTCCAGGTATGTTACCAGTTGGATTGACAGCAAAATGGGGATTGTAAACAGTACTAACATTGCTGAGATTATGACCAAATAAATCTTTAGATATACCATAGTGAACACTGGGGCCTTGAGTTGGCAAACCTGGATTTAGCTGTGGATGCCTGGGCAAGTTCTCCCTAGAGAGTGAGTAGGACCAAAACATTAGGTCAAGATCACCAGGAAATGGTGAAATTGTGGCAGTCTCTTGTTTAAAGGAATCACAGAATCATAGAATTGTAGGGGTTATAAGGTACCTCTGGAGATCACGTAGTCCAACCATGCCACCCCTAAATATAAACTTTGCAAACATAACAACATCTGGTTCTAGACTGGACATTCAGATCAGGCTATTCTACCACCTGCACAAAATCTCTTCTTCATTTTCCATTTTAATGGATTGCATCTCGAATCATAGAATCATAAAATTAGAGAATAGTAGGGTTTGGAAGGCACCTCTGGAGATCATCTAGTCCAGGCTCCCTGCAAAATCATGTTCACCCAGAGCAGGTGGCACAGGATCACATCCAGGCGGGTTTTGAATGTCTCCAGACAAGGAGACTCCACAACCTCTCTGGGAAGCCTGTTCCAGTGTTCTGTCACCCTCAAAGTAAAGAAGTTTTTACCAAGAGAATGGTGAAGTTGTGGAACTTTAAATGACACCAGCTCAGAGTTCTAATTAACAACTTATAAAAATGTTAATATTTCAGTACCTTTACCTACGAAGCCAGACACATGTAATCACATACAACATACCACACTGTGCCATAAGGAAACTATTTTCATGTCTAGAATATAACTTTTCAATCTTTTTTGTATCTCAGTGCAGAGGAACTAGCCTGAACAAAAATTCTGAATCTGACCACCTCTAAACTTTGAGATACTGAGGATGAGATAATATTATTTTTTTTTACTTCTAGTGCATAAAAGAAGAATGCTGACGGAAACAGAACACCTCTGTAACCTAGTAAAATTATGGTTTTGCCCCAAATGGAAATAGAATAAGATTGTAATAGTATATAAAATCATAATTCTGTTTTCCTTGTAGATCCAAGCTGAAAGGTAGTTGGTACATATTATACCATGCCAGCATTTCAGTTTCCTCAACCAGGCTATGCAGGAATGCTGGTCTTTAACCTCGGGATTTTTGGACTAAGTCTCAACTTAGACTGCAACCTTGAATTAGCTTGTCATTCATATGAATGATAGAAATCCATTGCTGTGACAAATTTCCCATAATATGATTGACAATCTCTGTTAATAAGCAATCTGGGCTGAAATGAAATGTAGGCAGAATTTAATTTGCAGTAAGAAGTTCTGCCCTGCTCATACCAGCATTATGCCCACTCTGAATAAAGTGAGGTGTTTAGAAATTTCATAATCACCTCAAACAACAATAACACTACACAATTTAAAAAAAAAATAGATCAGTATTTATAGCAAAGTTACATTGCTTTGATCCTTCTAATTTGCTCTAATACATTATTGCTTTCTGCTTTCTTTTCAGCTGGCCACCATGTTACAGTACCAACTTACAAAGTAACAGATGGAGAAATACTACCATGAATGGCCTCAAGTATTAGCAAAGCAGGGAGATGCATAGGACAGTGGATAATCTAACAAAATGTGCATGGAAAAATAAGGAGTAATTCCCCTGTTGTTCATATTCCTCAAGTTGTGTCTTGGGAGCACTGTTCTCTGGGATCCACTCCAGATGTCCTTCCCTCCTACATGGAAACTGCCCTGTTCCAAGGCCAGAAGCTCTGAGTTTTGTCTACATGGTGGAGAAGCCTTGAACCAGTATTAGAACTGTGTTATGGCTCACTAACAGGACTCTCACTCCAGTTTCTGTAAAAGTCTCTTTCTGAGTGCTAACTAATGATAAATGCATGCCTACAGATATATAAAAGAACTGGATGAAATCTAACATCTCCTAGTGTAGGAGGATTTAACATTTCCAGAAATTCAAAAGTTTGCACAAACAATTTGAAATTTCTGCTGGTTGACAGGCAGAGAGTAATCTGCAAAGACTGATCTTACTTTCTCAGAACAAAGAAATCCAAATGCTGTTAAAGTGTTAAATGTGAATGCATTCAAGTGATGAAAGAGAGCAAACTGGAGCGTGTCATTTGGACTTCAGACTGGTCTCTAATTCAAGCTATCAGCAGCGTGTGCTCTACAACAAAAGTATGCTTTTGAGCATTTTGTTCAGGATGAACCCTTGGAATTTTTGTTTAGGGTTTTTTTCAGCTCTTACGGCATGAAAATTATTAGTAAGTATATGCATTTCTTTCATCTTTCATTTTTAGGAAAACTGCTTCAAGTTTACACAGAAATTTTGGTGATTAGTCACACAGAGTTAGTTTTGTCATTCTGGAGTAAGGTTATTTAGCACATACTTTCTAAAATAGCTACAAACATCCCATTTGTGAAGGAGAGAAAGACTGTAAAACCTGGATGATATATATGTTAAGGCTATAAAGAAATTTGCAAGGAATTATGCTGTGTACATTTTGTAGAGAGGACTTTCTAGATATCAGTTTATATCTTTATTCTGTACAGGCTCCTATGCATGAAACTAAATGAGCCATTATTTACTACCAAGCTAGGAAAAGAAGCAAAGACACTCCAAAGAACAGGTATTGTATTTAAGGGAAATTTAGAATATTTAATTTCACCTGGAGAGCAGTACACCGGGTATTTCCAGAAACAGGCCCTAATATCTTTCAGTTGATATGCAGGGCTAGACATGCTTGTGTTCATTTAGGGAGCCGACTAATAAAACATGCACAGAGGAAGTAATCTTATTCAAAAGTGTAAACTGGAGCTCTGGACACTTGGCATTGTGGCTAGCCTCAGACATTGGAGCACATATAGCCTGGTCGAGGTCAGAGCTCGTTCAGTCTGGAGAAGAGGAGGCTCAGGGGTGACCTCATCGCTCTCTACAACTCCCTGAGAGGAGGCTGTAGTGAGGCGGGGGTCGATCTCTTCTGCTGTGCCCATAGTGAAAGGACAAGAGGGAACGGCTTTAAATTGCAGCAGGGGAGATTCAGATTGGACATGAGGAAAAATTTTTTTCACTGTAAGAGTGATTAAGTATTGGAATAGGTTGCCTAGGAAGGTGGTGGAATCACCATTCCCAGAGGTGTTCAAGATGTGTCTGGATGTGACACTGGATGATATGGTTTAGTGGTGATGTAACTATGGGTTGGACTGGATGATCTTGAAGGTCTCTTCCAATCTTAATGATTCTGATTCTATGATTCTACAGCATGTATTTAGATACAGAGTAGCATCTCTCTCCATTTTTCAGTGAGCTTTTGGAATTGTTCCCCATAAAATGGACAGCTAGACATCTCACAAATTATTCTTTGATAAATATATCTACTACCAAAGTTGCAGAGGAAGTTGTTGCCCTAGAACTGGGAGCCCAGGTATATATATGTTGGCTCTATGCAGGAAGTTGTTTCAGTCATACCATGCACAAAGACTATGGATCATGTGTGGGTTTACCTTGAAGTTTGTCCAATCATAATTTCTCTTGCAAGAGGAGTAGTATTTCCTTTTTCTTAACTATTTGCTTGTTGGAAAAATACTTTTGCTAATAAATTACAATTCAGTTAGATAAAGTAGGGAGAAAATATTATTTTAGACATCAACAAGGTCTTCTTTCTTTCTTAAATATTCACTGCTTTTTGCTACCTTTTAATTATTCAGTAATCATTGATTGGGTTTGCCTTTGTATTTTAGTAGAACCCAATATGCCTTCCTTTCTGTAGGCTCAGTAAAAACATATGCCAATCATTACCCTATCATCCCTATGCTAAATATGTTATTATAGCAAAACTGTAAAAGTGTCATTGGGTGCTTTCCTGGGGTCAAATAGCTGAAGCTCCTCATCTGAGACCTTTATATACTGGGGTTGTGATTCAGAGGTTCCAGTCTCAATGGGAAGGTGTCTAACATGCTGTTCTTCTGCCTTTGCCTAGGAAAGTTACCCTAGTATTGCCTTTAAAAGATTTTTCTAAAGAACTTGAAGGAAGACACTCAGGTTCAACTCCCAACACATGCTGTGCACCTTATCCTCTCCTGCCACAATGTTTGGTTCTATCACTGAATTTCCCACTCTTTTGTAATTGCAGCTCATGATTGTCCATTTATAAAGCAACCTGGGGTTTGACAGTTTCCTAATGAGATGTTACAAGCCCTCGTTACAGCTACTTTCAAACAGCTGAATGTAGTGTCTTCAGGGTTTTTTTAGATCTTTTTTTGTCATGGTTTTGACTTCGATGAGAAGGTTAAGCAAGCAGGGATTCTTTTATTTCATTTGTAGCCCTTATTTTCAGCTCTCTAGAGAAGATGATTAACAGAGCAGCCCTAGAGAGCTTTCAGTTTTAAATGCTGAACTCTACTTAGAGCAGGCAGTTCTCTTTCCCTGTTTGAGTCATAAGTTTTGACAATTTAGAAATACATTTTCATTCTCAGGTACTCTGAACAATAGCTTCTCTCTAATCCAATCTAATCTTTGGAGGGCTGTCTGATGCCTTTCTCATGTTGTTTGGCAGACACATTGAACAACTGTTAATCATCCTCCAAGTCCCGGTTTGCCAGCTGGATCAGACGATCCTATTTTCTAGGCAGATTAATCTATCTGTTGCTACCCTGTAACCTAATTTGCGGCTTCAGCCCTCATTCTGCTGGAAATACACAACATAGTGATGGAGAGAAATTGGCTCCTTTGCAGACTGCAAGGCTGTTATCAAGTCATTATTTTTTTAAATATTGCAGAAATCTTTAATTTTCCTAGAAGACAGACAGTAGAAGTTTCAAGTTGGACACCAAACAAAAGTAGCTATACTTCAGGATTTGGCCTTAACGTCTCAGTGATATCAGGCTTTATTTGCAAAATTGATGTGTCTTCCCATGGATTAGGTTTTAGGCAATAGATCTCCCAGTCTGTTGTTCATACTGTATACATGAAATAAACAAGTAAATATATGTGGTAAGTAACTTCAATTTTAGATGCACAAACAGAAATACTTTGGAATACGTATTTTTAAAATGCAAACATGCAGTTCAGTAAAGATGTTCAAATTACATTGTTGATTCATATTGAAAAATAAATGTGATGTACAGACATTAATTTATACATGTAAGCAATAACAAAACAGCAGGAAACACACACATAAATACATTCAGTCACATATGTATGTTTACAGGGAGAGATGTACATTAGCCTATTTTTCTGTGAGAAACTATTTTTTTATTCAAATGTAATCAATTAACATTTACAGTGTCTATTAAATATCCCACTACATTTAGCTTTTGTGATATATTTCCTTAGCTTGCAAGCACGTCTGCAATGATAGTCCTGTAGGTTCTTGTAAACAATTGTCCACTAACTGTTGCACACTGTTCACAGAATTTGGAAGCTACATAATGACTGAGGCAAGGAACAGTAAAACTAATAGATGAGATCTTTAATTAACTAGCTAAAACTCAAGATAGTTACTGTCTCCCCCTGATGAGTTGCTAGCTAGTTGTTAAATTGACTTTTTTACCTGAAGTCCATTGAAGTTCCTCGTAGCCTAAGCACTCATCTTGAGAGGCTGGTGACATGATTTTCAGATTTCAGGGCTTATTACTGTCTCTGACATAAAGGAAGCTTACTTTTGCATGTACTAAATGATGTAAAATCTTTAATATTCTGAGAAAACAGGCTGCAATTGTTCCAAATTGGGCTCTCAAAAAAGAGTTAACGTACCCCAAGATCCAGCCTTAATGTCTCTGTTATGCCTGGCTCTGTCTGTAGAATGCATGAGGCTGAAGGGTGTTCCACATAAAAATAGATACAGAAGAGATCTGTGAGAAAATCTGCAGCTCTACATTGACAGAAAACCTCAAATAGTGTGCAACGAGTAGCACTACAACTTGAGTAGAGGGAAACAAAGTATTAGCAAAAACACAAAATTAACTGTCAGAATGTGTTTTTTTCAGAGAGCACCGCTTATTCGTGGTAATGAGTAGGTAGATGACCTCTGGAAAATCTTATTTCATATAATTCCCCAGGTATTCAGTTAAAAATTTCACTTCTCTTCCAATCAGAATAGAAAAGAAACTGAAATGATGATAGAATAAAAAACCAACACCACTTACTTGCACAAAAATTACACTTGTTGCTCACTGTGAAATTTTATTATTCCAATTATACTTTAAATAATTCTAATTGTATGTTCCTTAGCAACAATTTGCCTGGCAGAGTCCAGATGCCTTCAAAAAGTAATAAGAAAAGATTATTTTTAGCCATCTCTCTTACTAAGTTGTGGACAACCTTGTGGCACATGGTTTCTTTTACATGAAATAAATAAGAAGCAAAAAGAAAGATTGCCTTTTGATTATATTGTGGGTATGAAACTTAGGAAATAATGTAATATATGTCAACATAAAATTTCTCTACCTCTCTGTTAACTAAAATATAACAGAAGTGCCTAGCAGAAAATAGCTCTCCTGCGCCACCCCCTACACCTGTCTTAGCTCCTGTGTGTGCTATGTGGTTTGAGCAAAACTCAGTTTTACTACACGCTTCCTGATCAAAAGCATAACACAGATGCAGACTACTTTTGACATCTGCCTTGATAGATATTCTCACAGCCATGAAGGACGGGAACAGTTGTTTAAGTTGACCTCTATTAGGCTTATAGATTATTTTCTTAAAACATCTATAATTAAAATCCTTTGTAAATTTTCATGTGGATGTAAGATCTTGACCTTGTGTTCTCCTATTGTTCTGGGGTTTTGATCCCATATAAACCTACTATGTTATGAATTCAGCGAACTTATCCATTACATGCTGCTCCTTAATTAGCAGAGATATCACTTTCAGAGCTAAAATTTGGGACTTATACATTTTACTAAAAATTTTTAATTGAGAGTACATCTCTGCTGTGAAACTTCCAGAAAGTGCTACAGGGCATTTTTTTCAATTATCACATAAAATGGTAAGAGCCATTATTTTGTAATAGCAAATGACAATACCTAGAGTATTTCAGAGGCACTGTTCCTTTACTATTGAAATTATGATACCAGACTGAAGATAAAACAGAAATGGTTTAGCACACAATGGATTTCAAAGACATTGTGAAAATAAATTCAACATCTTCCTTTACCTCTTGCTTTTGTATCCCAGGTTCTGGGACTGCCAATTGTTTCCTACAACACTGTTACTTATTAAGTATACCTTTTTTCTTTCTTTAAACAGTGCAGGCCTAAAGACTGCATATCAGTCAAACTAGACTGAATAAGAGATTTCAGGCTACCAGAGATTAAGAAACTCTCACGCTGTAATTCTTCTGCTCTTAAGGATATTTTGTTCTTCTTTGGTAGCTTTATTTTTTAATGGAAATTTTTTTTGCACATGATTTTTACTTACAGATTTTTACTCACACTCTCTTTTTAGGTTTCTTTAATATGCTCAGTATTATTGCAAGCATGTTTTGATATCAAAAACTAGACAGTGATAGCATTTTATCCGCAGATCCTAGGTACATATTTTGGAAGGTATCCTCTGGGATGATTCAAAACAATCCTTTATTTTATGTAACTCTGTTGTCTGGTCTCTGTAATACAGCTATTTTTCTTCTGCAGCTGATATAAAGTAAACGGAGAGGATTCTAATTTTACTTTGCTGGTGTATAAATGGGTCATTTCATACAACTAGCTGTTTTTCTTTGTTGTAACTTCTTTCTCTCTGTTTTAGCCTGCGGCTTCCCTTTTTATTTGATCAGTATAGTTTATATCATATTCCAGGCATCATTTCTTCCCAGGAGAAAAACAGGATTTCAAATTGCTACTCATGATTCCTAAGGCGAACTGAAAGGGCGCTGACTGAATTAATGTTTCTTTTGCTGTTGTCAGGGCTTATTGGTTTTATTTCCATTAGCTCATGGATGCATTGTTTTTTCTACCTCTAATAACATTTTTTATTCAATAATTGGCAATTATTTTTTCTCAGTATTTTACAGCTCACCTGAATACAATTGCTGTTAACTAGAAAATTAATCAATCTGATTATTACCTGACAAAAGAAAAGAATTGAAAGTACACAAAGCCTAGAGTACCAAATTTTATTTAGAAAGAAATTCTTATAGCCTGATATTCTATTTATCTACTCAGTGTCTTCAGAAACAATTCTTCCACAACTGGAACTGTTGCTATGAATTTCTTAATATACTCAAATGCATAAAATGATTTATTTTTCTGGTTAAAACAGGGTCTTTCAACCCAATGAAACAACTGTAATTAATAACACTTCTAAGGAGAATCTTATTCTAAAACTAATTAAATTTCCTCTGAGGAAATTCCCATGTCTTACAGTCTTACGTCAGAAGCTAAAATTTGGACGTTTACATTATTGTTTGAATAAATTAATCTTTTTGTATTTTCTCCCTCAAAAACACTGTACCTCTTTACTGTAAACTTAGTATTACAACTTTGAAGCTTTTGGCAAATCTGCCATTGACACCAACAAAACAAAACTAGACTTTAAAATAATATTTCTCCTTCATATTTGTATACAAGAACATAGATATGGGTTCCTTATTACGAACCTAAGTAACATCAGAAACTGTAACTGAGATGGATAGTGTAACTGAATTTAGCAGTGAAAACCCATCCTCCTTCTGGACTATTCAGTTTACAAGAAGATCAACTCAGAAAATTTTTCCGTAGTCCAGTGTTTGGTATTAAGTACTTTTATAGACAGAAAAATAGTTATCAGTGCTCTTCTCTTCTGTTTTCCATCCCAAATCCAACTATATATCATGTGACACTCATGGAATTTTAGAAAATACGCCTTAGAGGGGTGTGACAATTGCAACAAAAGTCAGCATTCAGACTATCTAACTACAGATCTTGAGTTTAGAGACTATTAAATGTATTTACAATCAGGGTGGTGAGACATTGGAAAAAGTTTTCCAGAGAAGTTGTAGGTGCTTCAGCATTGGCATTGTTCAAAGTCAGGTTGGATGGTGCTTTGGGCAACCTGATCTAGCGGAAGATGTCCCCAATAATGGCAGGATTGGATTATATGTTCTTTGAGGATCTCTTCCAAACCAAACCATTCTATAATTATATTTTTCTGTATATCATTGTCTTCAGCTCACAAAAAAAGGGTGCTTCCACAGAGTCCCGGGCCAAAAAATCTAACCATCTGTCTTTCACTAATGACTTTGACACCTTTATTGATGTCAAGCTCATGTAGATTCATTGATGTTCCTTTAGTCATTTTTATCCAGGTAGCTCTCTCTCAGTTATTCATTTTCTATGTTGGCCTGGAAGCTTTTTTAACTAAATGTTAGCCCTAAATAGGTATGTAGGAAAAATAAACAGAGGGCGAAAATGAACGCACATCACCTGTGAAGTGTGAAATAAGACTTCACAATTTCATGTTGTAATGCAATGTATTTGTGGGTTTTTTTCATGCCAGTAAGGATATTTTTTGTGAATAGCTCACAAATAAAAAAAAAGTCATTTTCTGGTAAAAATCTCTTAAGTATTTTTCATAAAGATGTTTTTTAAAATCTTCAATAGCCCTTGTTCATAACTATTTCACAATAATTAATAAGAAGATATGTAAAGTTATGGGTCAATTTTAAATATTTTTCACTCTGTGCTTTTTAAAAATGCTATTTAGAAGTCTGATCGTGTTCCCTTCCACGCTTAGCTTTCATCATTGATTGGAGAGAAGGGCACTTCCACTGGTTACTCAGATGTAAACTAGGCTGAATTTAGACTTTGAAGTCTATTTTCTATTCATTCTGTCAGGTGGCCTTAAAAATTTACTCAATGCAATGATGTGTTTCACCTTTCCTTGATTAGATGAATATATTTGCAGTAAGTGGAGATGACAGGATCATTTCATTGGATCTTTGATTGTCTGTGGGAAGCATATGGAACTGGAGGGGCTGGGAAATCAGGATTAAGCAGTTACTATGAAGTTCTGAATCTTTTGTTTTGCCATTTGATATAACCTTTGACAGAAAAGTCAAAGCTTGAAAACATGTTATTATAATATTGTAGGCCAGGGTCAGACTTCCAACTAATTTTCCTTCTTCATATTCACACAAATTAATTGTGTCTGTCATAGTCAGTTTTGTCTGGGTTTTTTTTTTAATTGACTCTCTATCAAGGCTGTGGCCAGGGGTTTGGTCTGTCCCTGCTGTGAAGGGCATTGTATTCTTCATCCTATTAAACTCTTTCAGAATCCTGGTTATTGCTTTTGGGAACACAGTTTGTGTTGCTGATGCTGAGCACTATTTTTAAGCAGAGGTCAACAATATATTGTATACCTACCACATTAACTCATTTTAACCATCTGTAGTAACCATACTAGTGGCCATCACTATCACCTAACCTAACACTGAATCAAATGTTGTGCAACTCTACCAACAGATACAAATAAGTCTGTTTTTGTTGTCAGAGAAAAAAATTAGTAAACATGGTGTGTGGTTAAGTGCTTCTCTTGATGTCTGTAACAGCTTTCAAATCAGACCCTTTACTGGGAAGACATCACACCCATCTTGTTCTGTGTTAAATAGTATCCCATACAAATACATTAATTTATAACTCCAGTGTTTCTCTGTATTAATCTTTATTTTTTTATGGCAGTATGGAAGTTTATTGGATTATTATCACTGGGGGTATTAAAATACTTGGGAATTGTCTTGATAAAAGGATGACAGATATTCCATTCTGCTTCTTATGTCCTGATTTGGAACAGGAGTGGAGTTCAGCAAGCCCATTCTTTCCAGCATATTATCTTGGTCATTTGAGTTTATTTCTCACTGTCTTTATTAGTTCTTAATCAAATAGTAAGAACAATATGAAAAAATAGCAGAACAGTGAAGATGTCTCTGCCAGCCAAAGAAACAAAATGAAATACAGGAAAAGTCTGATAATCTTTGAAGTATTTCTTGGCCATTGCCACTTAATAACCTTTCACCCCTGCCCTGCTTGGAAGACATATTAACCTTCCCCATTTTCCTGTCTGCTACTCCTCCTTCCCAGTCCCCAAGGAGTCTTTCTGTCTCAAGATTTTTTGGAAAAATTGCAGAATCTACAGGTTCTTGTGATATCAGAACTTATTTTAGGGTAACCACAAAGTAGATGTGAGCACACAGCTCCATACTCAATTTCTCTGAACTTCAATATATTTGTCTTATAAAAGCGTCTGTGAAAGGTGAACATGGCTGTGCCTACCAGTGTAGCCAGTGAGCTCAAAAATTACTTTAGGGTTATTATTTATAATAATAGGACACATGCAGGAGCAAAAATCAACCTACGTAACTCATTGTCAAATTTACCATTCAAATACTTGAAAATTATTTGCCAGGCCTTTGGTGGTAGTGAATTGCATAACTGTTCTGTATAAAGAGGATCGTTGTCTCTGTTTTTTCTCCTTGGCAGTATGACAATGTCAGAGTGACAGCAGCCTGCAGTCCCTGGCCTCCTTATTCTAATGCTATCGGATATCAATTGACAACACTACAAAATGCTGACATTTTTTTCACTGACATTACAGTATGTAAAACTTTACCTTGGGATGGACAGCAAAGTTAAGAAAAAATGCTGGTGCAGCCAAAATACTGCTGTACAGTGCTGTTGTGACAATAAGGGACTTATTGTTTTCTATTATACTTCACTGAACAGAAACACCTTGTAATAACGAAGAAGACATTTGCTTTATGAACACATTTCAAATCATATTTAAAAGCATAGCATTGATTTTTCTATACTGTATGTTGTTAAATATTGCTGTATTGTGAGATAATGTTCTTCAGCTGTATCACACTTTTCCAGAAAAAGTCGTCAATGAACTAGGAGTCTTTCCCTTTTCAGTGAACTCTTTGCCTCCTAGGCACCATTCATACTGGGGTTACTGCAGGAGCAGACTCCAGAATAAATCCTGATTGTATGAACCCTCGGACACACAGGTATGGTGGTTCCCACCATATTCCCAGACTCTCAAACAGCATGTCTGATGCATCACTGTACCTTCCTGCACTGAGGACAGAACTAGTATGTAGCTTTCTGATAATGGAGCTCAGTGAGAAAGAAAAGCAATCAAAGCCAAACAGGTCAAAGCAGCAGTCCTGGTAAAACTGTCTACCAATGTGAAATAGAAATGAGAAGCTCTGAGCTTTAGAGGACAGACAAGTCAAGCAGTCTTGACTTGCAAGTAATGTTTTATCACTTGTCTCACTGTACAGCTTACACATTACTCAAACACTCATTTCTTCATTTTGTAGCACAAGGAATATAATGTTTATCTGTTTAATAGGTATCTTGTGAGAATTAAGGAATTGATGTCCAGTAACGTATTTAACAAATGTAACCAAATTTATCTAATTAAATATTTAAGCATTGTTGTTAAGTAGCTTATTCAAAGAAAGATACAAGTTTTACTTGAAAGCAAAATGGAACCATAAAATTTGAAGTGAGGAATCTCATTTCTGTTTCAGTTCATTATGGTCTGTGATCATGATGTCTGCATTTGAACTGGACGAGTGGATTTCAAAGCATTTCTGTGGCATTATAAGTTCCTCAGATCCCAAGTTCACATTAAGTACCTTGGAAGTCAGAGAGCCTTGTTGGTTTACTTGTGCTGGGGTATCAGCTTACCAGACTTCTGACCGTATCAACCGCTCTGATTTTTTTTATATAGGGGACCATTCTTCTGTCTACAGAAAACTGTGGTTTGATTAGATTGTCACTTCTGACTGGAAAGACAAAATACTCCAAAAGACTAGCTAGAGTCAAAAACTCTAGTTAGTTTCCCCTTGAGACTGGAAAAATCTAGTCAAGATGTGTTATAAGTTGCCACATTCCTTTGTGCCAGGAAACACAAATGCTGACTGTGTTTTGCAGCAATTAGTACTTTGAGTCTTCCAAAAGAATGGTGAAGTACCTGGGGAGCATTGTTCCCTCAAAAGTATTTCAAGAGTCCTGAGGGAGATTTAAACACTACCCTGGCAGAAGACAGTAGTCAGAAACTGGAAATCTGACCCTTAAAATCCTTACCTGAATTTAGTGATTCAGATTTTGGACCTTGCAAATTTTCAGGACCTCTTTTCAGGCCATCACTGTTAATGTGGTAATCTGCTGCAGAAGGCTTTTTTGTCTAAAACTAGGTGTCCTTAAATGATGAAGTAGTGATAACATCTAGAGCAGACTTATTTTGATGTGACTGACCTTTCAATGTATTTTTACCCAATGGGATAACTAAGAACTGCCAAACTGGGTTGGAGGAAAAGTGCATCAAACATGTAACCTATGTCTGAAAAATATCTATAGTAGACACTTACGAAAAAGGAATAGGTTATATATGAAGGTCATCTTTTTCCAACTTCTTCCCCACAGCAATTTGACTTTCTGTGTTAGAGATTGCATTTGTACAGTTATTCTTAACAGCCACCAGCAAATCTATATTCTAGTTCCATTTTTACATGGGTTTATACATTCAGTCTTCTGTAGGAATACTGCTGTAGTCTTCATTTTCTTGTGTTCCATGAAAGAATATTTCCTTTATTTGTTTTAAATTTACAGCCTTCTATTATTTTTTGAGAAGCCATAAATATTATCACTGTCATTCATCATTGTATAGGTCTCTGTCATGATACCTCTCATCCGACCAGTATCATTCTAGATTATTTCACATGCATATGCAACCCACCCCACACGTCTGATCACACATGAAGACCTTCTTAGTTGAGTTTCACTATCTTTTATGAGAAAAGCAATCAGAAATCAAGTGTAGTATTTAAGAAATGGGATTTAGACAATGACCAAGATGGTGATTTCTACCTACTTTCCAGTTCCTTTTTAATTAACTGCAAATATTCTTCTTGGGTTTCAGACTGACACTGACCATTAAACTAATGTTCACAGGGAGATAGATATTCAAGTGATTCCAAGCCATATACTCATTTTCAAAAACAAGTGTAACCAATACATTTACCATTACATACAGTTTACTATGATTTATGGCTACTAGAAAGATGTTATTTACATTTCTGTTATTCCCAAGCCATCTTAAAATAAAGCATACTCATAGAGCTGTCTTGATTGCAAATTACAAAAATTAAAAGAATGTCAAATGTCATTCCAGTGTGTATTTTATTACCATGGTTACAAAGAGGTAACTGAGTAGGTTAAGCTACAGATTACATACTCAGCTATTTAAAGACCTCAATGAAATAAAGTCACTTAATCAAGCTTATCATTGCTTCTGCTATGTAATCAAGACAACCCTATTAAAGCCAAAATAAAAATGCTGGATGTTTCTGCGTTGTATCTTTTCAAACAGCATTCTGTACGCTCTAGTATATCAAACATGGCCAATCAATGAACATTACTAGTTGTTACAGGCTATGTTTTGCAACCATATTAAATAGAAGTGTGTTTTCTTTTGTAAATACTCCACATCTTGAGTTTTCTTGTATCATTTATAATTAAAGCTTAATCTTTTCAAATATATCCTTTCATATGTTAGACGCTCTCCATTTGCTAACATCTCAAGCAACAACAAAAACAGATGTACTGAAAAGTACACTCCTGGGTTTTCTACTTCTAACTCAAAATTATATGCATGGAATACAATTTTAAGCTGTGGCTGTTGCCAAGCAAAATAGCATTATAATCAAAGCACACAGAACAAGGGTAGAAAATAAAAAAAACTCTTTTAACTTAATTCAGATGCCATGCCAGGGTAGTAGAAAAATATTTATTTGGAAAAATCAGTAAAAAATATTTGCTACAATTTATTCTCCCAGTATAGCAGTAGAAGCTTGCATTGTTTAATCACATTGATATTCGTAATAACTTACATATGTGTAGTACCTTCCATCATGAAGTACCCTGTAGCGTTGTTCTGCAAATTGTAATACTAATTACTGCTCACTCCATGGACACACTTGTCCTCAGCAAGTGTCTGGAGTTTTGGTCTCATGAACTGAAATGCTGTGTTTGTTTCTTATCCATACCAAAAATTTTACTTTACAAGAAGTTGGAAAACAAAACAAAACAAAACAAAAAAACAAAACAAAAAACCTCAACACAACCCACCTATTTTTCCAAGTGAAAATACATGAAGAATTTTCAGAGGCCTGGTCAATCCATAGTGCAATGTTCAGGAAGAACTCAGCAAAAACCTAGAGAGGAAATGTCCACTTGAATTAAACTCTGAATATATTAATGGAAACATTTTGTTCCTACAGGACAATCTTATAGGCTTAATACTTACGTTACCTTTTATTAGCATGAACAGTCTGCACCAGTGTTATTATAGCAAATTAATGTAACAATTTCTAAATAACAAAGTGGCTACTTAAGTGTTACTACATATCCTATCTTTACAAAGAATGTCACAGAAACACAAGTGTCTATGGTGTATAGTTAGGGACTCCCTTTCCAGTCTCTCCTAATGAACATCTCCTGTAGTGGAAACCTTTCCAAGGATTCAGAGCCCAATCCAGAAAATCACTTATGCACCAATATGGTTAAACATAAGCATATGTTTAAGCTAAGGCTGATGAGGGCCTATGACGTACTGCAGAGAAACATACCACCTACTGTTTCATCAACATCATGTTGTATAGCACCTGGATTTTCTTTGGAAATTGTCCATCTTGTTAAAAAAAGGCCTGAACCAGATTAGCTTATAAAATTTTGAGTAACTTACAGTCTGAGGTAGCTGAGCTGCACATGAGTGGGCAGAAGAAGTTTTGTGCCAGAAAAATAGACACCCTTATTTTTCAAAATGAGCTAATTTTTTCCAATGTCTTTTCATTCATATCAAAATAAATTATTAGAAGGAAATCACGGTTTATTCATCTCATAAAATATTTAAGTCTTGTCACTGTTCTCACCATAACAATTTGGGCCTCAATCCCATTCTTCTTGATTTCAAAGGAAACGAGATCATACATATAGAAAATAAAAAATAGCTTTCAGCAACATAGTTCTGTTAAAAATATTAGCCAAAAAATGAATAATTTTGCTTTATTTATAGAACAGGAATTTTTTTTTTTCACATTCATGTGTACTTCAGTTTTGACTCCACTAAAACAAATGGAGAAAACTATAGCTTGGACTTTACAGTGAGTTCAGACCAAGTTCATGTGTCTGGCCTCACTGGTGCTGACTAACAACTCTTTTCAGAGCAGCTAATTGTATCTACCTGTCTTTGCCCCTTTTTTAAGTTAGTAACCTTCCTTCATCCCTCCTCTCATTATCCAGTTTTTGTTGTTTCTGTGGCTATCTGCTGATGCCTAGGAAGCAATAAATTCATTAATAATTATATGGCTTGAAAGAGACTGGTAGCAACAGAAGTCCAGTGTCGCTGAAGTAAATGTTTGGATTTCACTGAAGTACAAGCACTAGAGCGGGCTGCATGGGCCTAATGCAATGTCCACAAAACACTCTCTGAACATGAAACTCAAGTCATCCTTTCAGCAGTTTGTGATAAAGTTGAAGAAGGCAACATCAAAGCTAAGGAAGAGGAAAAGAGAACATGGCAGAGAGGTGGGCAGCAAATTCTGACTGCACTTAGTATATCCTAAAAAACTGTGATTCATGGACATGATTATGTTATTACCATGAATTACGCATTTTCAGAAATGCTTATCTGTAATTAATTTGCCAATTACATACCATTAATTTATCATACAACTCTATTTGCCTCTCCTCTTCCCTTGTAACCCCCTCCAGTGAATTAACCAGATGAACTGAGAGGAATGATCCTAATAGCCATAGGCCATCCTCATTTTTCTTTTTTGTCAGACATAAGGTATTTCAAAAGTCTTTACAGTGTGCTGGTTATCTGTGTGAATAGAAATGGTGTTTGAGCTTCACAATTGCACTGTAGATGCAGATTTTTCTGTAGCTGGCCCAGGAACATTAAGTGACTCACTTTAGTGGACTCAAACAAGTTTATCCCAAAGTAATCAGTGAGCTCTCTGACAGAGCCTTAAGAATGTTTCAGTGCTACAGTGTTGATCAAAACCAGATGGCTACCATTACGAGTTTTAAATTTGACTCTGTCAAGTTGCTGTACATCAAATTCAGCTCTTCATGCATCCTTGTACATGACCATGACCTCTTAACTATTTAATTTATATCTGAAGTCCCCTGTAGGCTTAATACACAAAATTGCTGATGTAAACAAATATGAAGTGTGTATGTTTACAAAAGGACAGCTCCAAAATACAGGTACTCCTCCCCAGCAACTGTGTCTCTCCTAAATGTTGTGCATAGCACTTTATTTCATAATGAATTTGCAGTTCTCTGGCTATAGCATTATCCCTGCCATTTCTGTAAACAGAGCTATAACACAACTAAGTCAAAAAAAAATCAGTATTTGCAACTGAATCTGAGCAGAAAGCTATCAATCCACTAACATACAAACACACTGAAAGATAACGTGTGACACCTCATTCACCTTAATTAGAGCTTATTAGAACCTGCTTTGATTCTTACAATGGTGATTCCAATGGTCTTATCTGACAGGTTAATGAGGATCTGAAATGAATAGTGTTACTAATGAGGATCTGCTGAAATTAATCATCTGTTATTATTCACAACTCTGAAAGCTAAATTTCTAAAGAAAGATTAGATTATGTAAGATGACGTATAAAAGGGAAGCAGCCAAAATGAAATGTTATCAAGTAGTAGATTATTTCCAAGCCAAAAGCAGGGTGTCAGTTATATTTTTGAGGGAAGAAGTTCAGCTATTTATTTCTAAGTGAAGTTATTTTCATCCTTTCAGAGGGTTTCTTTATCTAGTCCCTACTTTAGAAAAACAGCTTCTGAGCTGTGAAGTTGTCTTCTGTTGTCACTCAAAATTTCATTCTCTATAAAGCAGACAACTGGCAGGGGAGGGGCAACATCCTTATTGTAGCTTCAGATCTTTAAAGTAGTTGTTTACACCAATATCATTGCAGTACTGGAAAGAGGACACATGAGAAAAAAGAAAGCATATGTTGGTTTGATAATACTCTCCTGATTCACTCAGTACATAATTCTTATCCTTATTCTTCCTCTGTCTGAACATACGGTGGTTTTAAATCACGTGGGTTAAGCAATATTGGGAGGAAAAATAACTCTTATTAGCAAATCATCTGAATTTAGAACTAATAATTTGCTGTGTATTCTGACTCATTTTCTGGTGGAGTTAGCCTTTTCCATTACTTCCATGACATAGCTTGATTATGTCCTCTCTTATACTTTTTCTTCCTGAGCTAAACCGCCTTTTCAAATAAATGTTCAGTGAGTATTTTCTATGTCATAATCATTTGCATTGCCCTTTTGTAGACTTTTCCATTTTTCTCTTGTTAGCTGATGTTTTATCATCTGGGATACGTTGGCCAGAATTGAACACAGTATCTAAAGCTTTCTGTGCACTAAAATAACATTAGACCACTTTCAGTGTTTCTTGTACTTTTCTAAGACAACATAACATCTTGCTTTCCACTGCTTTTTTCCCCTCGTTGTTGCAGATTTATTTGGTTTTTTAAGAGCATGTGTGGTAGCATGCACGGTATTTTCCCTGAACTAACAATTAATGCATTGAGAGATGCTGAATGGTTTCTTTCCATTAAAATACTTCATGTTCTCTTTCAATCAGTTGTATTTCCCTATGGACTCTCTGAGAGGATCTTTAAGATTTCTTATGGCACTAATCTTGCCTGATCCAAGTAATTTTGACTCATCTGAAAAAGCTGTAACATTTTTCCTAGTGTATCCACCCAACAGCGGGCCAATGACTTCCTCAGCAGAAGTATTGTATGCAGCTGTCATCAATGAACTTACTGGCTATGACCTTGTCTAAATTGATTCTTTTTTTCCAATCCCCCAATGTCCTGTGCCAAAGAATTTCACCCTCTAACCATGTGATGTGTGAAAAGTTTGTGTTAAAAATGCTGCTTCATAAATTCATTGAGCACCGCAGTCCCTATATTGACACAGTGAATAAACATTCTCTGCTTATCTTCCTTCATCCATTGATGGTTTCATAGGCCTCTCTTTTCCTCTTTTCCCTTCCAACTCATTTCTTTTCTAGGCTGAAATTTCTTATTGTATTGTCTCATTTGGGGAAAAAACTGTCAATTCTGACA
>VZRW01009993.1:0-43308 GCA_013398125.1 Aegotheles bennettii | reverse complement strand
CTGGAGAGGGGCTTGATATTAGGAAGAAATTCTTTCCTGTGAGGGTGGTGAGACACTGGCGCAGGTTGCCCAGAGAAGCTGTGGCTGCCCCCTCCCTGGCAGTTTTCAAGGCCAGGCTGGATGGGGCTTTGAGCAACCTGGTCTATTGGGAGGTGTCCCTGCCCATGGTAGGGGGGATTGGAACTAGTTTATCTTTAAGGTCCCTTACAACCCAAACCATTCTATCATTCCATGAATAGTTTATGTAGCTGCAAGGTATTAAGATGACTTTTCCCTAACTGTTGCCCCTTGTGAAGGAGTCTCTCTTGAGATCTACTATCATGCACTGTTTCTTTTCCAGAAGACTTTAGACTGCATTTAATTAAAACTGAGACTTACCTTCAGACAACTTTCTTAAAAAATTTCTGAATCTACCAGCAGTACTCCTTCCACATGGGATCTACCAAAGAGTGCTGGTGTCAGTGTAGTAGCACTAAACTCATCATGTACATCTTTTCTCAAATTCTTCACGATCTTGTGAGGAAACAACAGTTAGTGAAAATCCAAAACTGTGGATGAAGTTTCTTGTAAATAGCAGTTTTGAGGTGATTGTCTGTGCAAATTCACTCATGCTGACTTTTACTACCCCTTTTGTATGTTATGTGTAGTGACAAGAAACTGTTAGTGTTGTATATCCCACTTCTCTTGATGGCCAAGACTGGGAGGACATACAAGCAGTTCATATGCATAACAACTGTAAAAATGTTCCAGCAGAGATATGGACCATGTGAACACAGCATAAGATGGTTGGCCTACACAAGCAGCTGCCTTCAGGAACTTCAGATCTAGACCAAGACTCTAGCTGCTTTTACAATAGTGTGTCATCACTATTTAGCATCATGTTGTATTTATCTTGTATCTCTTCGTACCTACTTGCTCCACTTCTCATGAAATACCTTGTGTCCTCTCACCCTCAAAAGGTTGTAATCCTGTGGCCTCTAATTCCTCTCTGGCTCCTAGCTGTCTCCCACCCATGGCTATGTGTGTTTTTACACTGTGAGCTAATGAATAGCTCTGCAGGTGACTGGCTTCAAAGCTGATAGTGTGTGCTGAAAGAGTATGTGTTTCTCAGTCAAGCCAAGGAAGCAGGTGGCAAGGTCTGAGCTTTCCAAGTAGCTTTGAACCAGCCTTTGCAATTTCTGCTGTGGATAAAATTTGACTAATGCAAACCTGAGATACCTGGGAGAGAAGTAATCTTTCCTAAGACTGTTAGGAGAAGAGAACAGCATTCTTATGAGGAAAGGAAGGTTATACAAGAGGGACAGAAAGACTAGACAAGGCACATGTGTAAATAAGATAGAGAACCTACATGACAGAAACATTCCTGTGTGACCTGCTCTAGGTTGTCCTGCTCTGGCAGGGGGGTTGGACTAGATGTTCTTTTGAGCTCCCTTCCAACCCCTAACATTCTGTGATTCTGTGGAAACAATCAAAAGTATGGAATCATAGAAACATTTAGGTTCAAATGGACCTTTAAGATCATTGAGTCCAACCGTTAACCTAACACTGTCAAGTCCACCACTGAACCATGTTCCTAAGCACCACATTTACATGTTCTGCTCCCCGTCCTTGTCTTCCAGGTCAGGGGGCTGGGTACCCCAAGAACAATTGGTCTTACCATTAAAGGCTTAGGCCAGAAAGCCATTAAGTGCCTCAGCCTTTTCCTCATCCTTTGTCACTATGTTTCCCTCTGCATCCAATAAAGTATAGACATTCTCCTCAGTCCTTCTTTTGTTGCTGATGTATTTATAGAAACATTTTTTATTGTCTTTTATGGCAGTAGCCAGATAAAGTTCTATCTGGGCTTTGGCCCTTCTGTTTTTCTCCCTGCATAGCCTCACAACATCCTTGCAGTCCTGCTGAGTGGCCTGCCCCTTCTTCCAAATGTCATAAACTCTGTTGTGTTTTTTTTTCCCAAGTCAGCGCTCTTTTCAACCAGTTCGCTCTTCTTCCCCACTGGCTCATCTTTCAGCACATGGGGGCAGCCTGCTCCTGCACCTTGCAGACTTCCTTCTTGAAGAATGTCCAGGCTTCCTGGACTCCTTTAGTCTTCAGGACTGTGTGTCAAGGGACTCTGCCAACCAAGCTCCTGAACAGGCCAAAGTCTGCCCTTTGGAATTCCAAGGTAGCCGTTCCATTAAACCCCCTCATTCCTTCAAGAATTGAAGACTCTACCATTTCATGCTCACTGTGCACAAGATGGCCTCCAACCATCACATCACTCAGAAGTCCTTCTCTTTTCATGAACAACAGGTCCATCAGGGACCCTTCCCTAGTTGGATCACTCACCAGATGTGTCAGGAAGTTATCTTCCACACACTCCAGGCATCTCCTATTCTGTTTCCTGTCTGCTGTATTGTTTTTTCAGCAGACACCTGGTAAGTTGAAGTCCCCCATGAGAACAAGGCTTAGCAATTGTGAGACTTTTCCTGGCAGCTTATAGAATATTTCATCTGCCTCTTCATACTGCTTGGGTGGTCTAACATAGACTCCCACCATGATATCTGCCTTTTAAGTAAAAACTTATAAAGAACAATGAAAAAGAAGAAGAACAAAAAAAAAACTGCAAAAGAAAGTGTTCATAAAGAATGTCTGAACACATTTTATCTGACATTTCTAGCTGAGCAAGGAACACAGGTGAATTCTTTACAATTATATGCTTAAATTTAACATCAAATTTGACTTGATTTTTTTAAAATAGTGTTGGGTAAATTCAAGGAATTAATTATTTACTCATCAGGTCAGCTTCTGTCAGGACTGACAGTACTGTAGAGTTCAGTAAATAATCACATGAATCTGTATCACAAGGACTCTCTTGCTATTGCTAGAATACAGGTCACCTGTTTACCTGAAAGATAACTTCTCTAGTATACATATTCCAAAGAGTACTCACATTTAAACATAAGTAGAAAGATCAGCAGAGCTTAGTCTGTAGCGTGCTGCAGTTTTGTAGGCCTTTATCCAGCAGTTCTCAAGGAGAACCAGACAGTCCAGCTGCTCACTATTAGACACTTTTCCAGTCTAATGACAGTTCTGAAAGGAAAACAACAGAGATGTTTTTTAATGAGACTTGTGATAGTTGGGGATAGAGAACCGTTCATAAGAAGGTGCAATTGGAGAGAAGGACAAAGGTGGTGGGCTGCTTCCAGATCTCAAGACTAACACTGAATCTGTGTTTTTAGTTCTATCATTTTTTAAGAGATTGCAAGTAACAAGGTGACAACTTGCAAATACCACCTCACAGAGACACAATCTTGATTTTCAGTCTGGATGTTGTCTAAGTTTGAAAGAGAAGAAGACAAGGTATTTCAGAAGAACACCATCCTGCTTTGTACATTTAGCATTCTGTAAGGGTTTTTTCCTAATTATCTCTATTCCTTGTATGCTTTCGCATTTCAAGCCCCTTTGGCTAGTAAATCTGCAAATAAACAAAGGCTTCTATCTGAAGCCAGAGGTTCCTGAATGCCTCGTGGTAATGTTTTCATCCCAGCTGTCACACTGTGCAGTTGCCAAAATCTGTTGTGATAAATCACAGCTCTGAAGGTAGATTAGCAGACATTTATCATCTTTGTTTGTGATAAGGGAAATACAAATGTACCTCATCTTCTTGTTTGTTTCACTGAATCCTACTCTGCTAGGGTGCATCACTTAAATCTCCTTTTGTTTTCCCTTTCTCCATAATTTCACAGAACAAACGTGAACAGAGAGTGTACAGAAATAACATTATAAAAACATAACTTTCAGTCTGGATGATTTTCTGGGGTCAGAAATTGAACCTTCTTTTACTGAAAAGTGGGATTAGATCAGCTGCTTCTTTCTGTATTGACATTCCCCCTGAATAACTGTTGTGCATTTTGAATTAAAAATAAAAAAAAATGCATCAAAATGTTCAATAAGAAGCTGTCCTTCTTTGTGAATAAATAGAAGAAATACTACAACTCTTATTTTTGAAGTAACAGAACTAAGCAAATATGACCTACCACCCAAAACACATGCCATATGTATGCTGAGTGGAAGCTGAACTATGTAGGATATGGCTTTCACTGGAGACTAAATGCAGCTGCAGGTCATAGGTACGAAACAGTGGAGGACTCTGTGTGTACGTGTCTGTATATGAGCAAAAGCAGACAGAAAGTAGCCAAAACCTAAAAATGTGGCTAAAAAGATATTAAGAACCACAGAATCACAGAATCAGTAAGGGTCATCTGGTCCAACCTCCCTGCCTTGCAGGGTCATCCTAGGCACATGGTACAGGATTGCATCCAGACGGTTCTTGGATATCTCCAGTGAGGGAGACTCCATAACCTCTCTGGCCAACCTGTTCCGGTGTACGGTTGCACATAATCCTGAAAAAAAATATAATCCTGAAAAAATAAAAATTAATCAGAAATAAAAGTAAAATAAGAATTTTGAGGCTGAATGTGTACGTTCTCTATAACCAGGATGACATCAAATAATACGTTCAGTCATTAGGTTTTTTTCCAAACAGAAGTACCCCATAGGGCTCCGAAACTGGTTCACTCTTTGCATCAAAAAGTGTAACAATATACTGATTAGTTGGTATTTCCTTCCAATTGAATTATGTGTTTCTGAGAAAATACCAAAAAAATATGCATTCTGCTCTTCCTCTGCCTATTTCTGGTGAGGTTTATTACCAGATATGAAAAACAACTGAAAAAGATGGTGATATTTTTCATTTTTTTGACTGACACTTATGCCATTCTCTCCACATACAGAGGGAATATGTGCAGTAGAAAAAGGCTCCTGCTGTTTATTAAGTATTATTCTTGCGTATATTTTTACATATTTATTGTAAAAGACAAGGCTGAAGGAATGCATCCTGTTGTTTTAGGTGCAGAAACTGATCCTTATAGAGTGAGAGACTTCGTTTTATGGTCTTGAGCCAAGCTCAAGAAAGTTTTGTCTCCTGTTGGTATTAGACTGTGCCTCATTACAGAATCTGTTATTCTGGAGACAGTTAACACTCATGATCATCAACTCAGAGTTTTAGCGCAGTGGTCTTTTAATATTTAAAAAAAGTGTTCAGACTCTACACAATTTCCCAATATAAAACCCCTGTATAGTTAGCTGTAAATACTCACAATATGTTTGCACCTCATAGATACTGTTTGTGACCCTTCAGGAAGTAATGCATGGACTCACCTCCGTTATTTGTGAATAGCAAATTCATGTCCACTGCTTTGGCTATGATGACTGAAGAAATAACACACATGAGTAACAGATAAGATGTAGAAACTTTGGTTTGCTTGAATCATTTGTATTTAAGAAAATTAAAATCCTTCTCATCTTTCAGAATGAACATTTTTCTCAAGTCAGCATGGTGTTCACAGCTTTTCATCTGTATGTGCAGATGTGAAGAGTGTAGTTTCATGTATCAAAATTCTTTTCTACAAATAAGGATGAGCCATATAATTTATAAGCGCAATAAAAGCAATCAGCCCACTGTATCAAATAAATTAATTGCCAGAAGCAGACTTAGTACTGTATCCCATGGGAAAATAGTGTTTGCATTTCCAGTAAAACAAAAGAGGAAGTCTTCCAACTTTAAAATCAGTGGCAACTCTGCCTTTGATTTTATTGGAAGTTCTCTCATATGTATGCCATCATCCATTACACACAATGTTGGTGGGATACCTAAGAGGCAGTCTGCTTTTATACTTGTAATACAAAAATGTTTAGGATCAAAATGTGTTCATTCTGTGTAAATGTGGAAGGGCTCAACTGCAGCCACTGAATTATTCAGGGCTTTTATCTGTGTAAGCAAAGGTGGGATCTAGCCTAGGAGGTTTGTTACTGCAGATAGTGCATTCTTCCTTTCAGCTACTGGTTGACATGGTGGGTTTTTTTAGTATGAACATTTGATGAATTAATTCAGAACGTGCAATGGTTTCTGAAGTATGTGAAAGATCCTCATGAGAGAGCAATGGAACAGGCCGAGTTTGCTAGCCCAAATCTTTGAGAGGTAGGTTGTGCTACTGCTAGCAATGTTCTGTATACCAGATAACCACATTAGTTCTGTAATAGTAGATGGCTGTGGTACCAAGCACACATTAAAATTTCTGCAAGATTCAGACAGAGATTTCTTTGCTCCTCAAAAACATTCTCTAGGTCCACACAGTTTTTAAGGAGTTTCCTCATTGTTGATTGGTGTGAACAACAACAGTAGCTCTTCCTGGTCTCCCTTTCTGCTTTCACATGCTCTGTATTCAGGAGTAAGTTTTTAGGGAGTGGAGGCATGCCTACTGCCACCCTGAGATTGTCCAGTATAAGAGCAAGAGAGCAGGATGCTTCCTCCCTGTGCCCCTCCTCTCTCCTCCAATTCAGCTGTTGATTAGCCTAAGATTTTAATAATAGTTTTTTAGTCATTGTAATGGCTTTGTGTCACAGGAAGAGCTTTTTAGGTACTGGTATCCTAAAAGATTCTTAGCAGCATGAATCCTCACTTATGTGAGACCAAAAGGAAGAATTTAACCAGCTGAGAAGATTTCCATTCATGCATTTAAGATGCGAATTGCACAACACACTTTACTACACAGTTTCCATGAAACAGACTCCTACAACTCTAAATAGCAGCTGCTGTCTGTATGATGAAAATATATTCTTTATTTCTCCTTTAGACAGCAGACAAATTATTTTCACCATTTGATCAATATGAACATAGTATCTGGACTTTCAAGCTTTTCTTATCCTGTTGGTGTACTCACTGCAATTGTCAATCACATCAGATGAAACAGAAAAACTGTTTAATTTCAAAGCCAATTAATTTTTTTCTGTTTATTTGTATATCCTAAATAGACATTTTGGATTGCTGGCTTCAGAATTCCTCTTACATGTCTAAAAGATCTATTTGTTAGAAAAGTTGCCTTATCAAAATGGTCAGTACAGACAATGCTTCTTCTGTAGCCTTGGAGGATCTTTAGGACATAGCATATGAATCAACCCACCTTGATCAGTTTTAAATGCTAAAGTAGCATTAGCCTCCTATCCTCCATGGTACACTCAGCTCACGATAACAGGTAGGAGACACATTTTTTGCTGTTCTTGGTCAGCATCACTGTACTTTTTATGACATTAAGATAAGGTGTATTCTTTCCACTTGAAGCATCCACCCATTTCCTAAACTGTCATCCCATAAACATTTGTATGACTTATGGATGCATGACGGCCTTCACTCACTGAAAACTCTCCACAAACCACACTTCATTGGAATTCCATCCTAGGAGATTTAAGGGAGATTTCAAGATGATTATATGTTGAGTCTTGAATTTGATAAGCGTAAGACCTGTATTTGCCTGAAATGAGCCCTTTATAGGGAATGTTTTCAAGCACTTTACAGTAGGAAAACTATTAAAGTGTTAAATGTGCTTTATTATTAATTGTGCTATACAGCACAGATGGTTTCAGACTATATTTACTACCATAGTAATTGCACTATAAAATAAAGGGTAGATTCTGTACTTCATGAAAAACATATGAAATGAAGAAAATTGTAAATTTAGAAGAACAGATTGGATAATAAAAGAGTAAAATTACCAAATATGTATGTAATTGCCACTCTCTACACTTTTCTTAATGAACAGAAGCACTTAGAGAAAAAAGCACTGATTACCAAAAGTTATTCTCTTTAGGTGGGGTGTTATTGCATGAATGATCCTGTTCTACATGCCATGAGCAATCTATTAATTTAGGTCTTTTTGAAAGTGGGTACCTATAACTCCAAATCAGCACTTTCCAGCTTAGGCGAGGAAGACCTTGTTTCTAGTTCTGCTAGTGAATATTCAACATTAGAAAAAGAACTTTAATTAGATCCATGAGTACTGTATTTGGAAAATATTGTGGGTGTGCAATTCAAATCTGTGCCTGAGCCCTGGAGAGTAAGAAATCATAGCTGTAATCTGCTATGGGAACTGGAGAGCCATAAGTCCATAACACCACTGAGACAGCATAGCTTCCCCATCCCAGCAAAATGAGCTGTGATTCCACCCTTGGCCATGCCCCTTCCACAGTTTCTTACCCTAGGCTTCCAGGAGAACCCCTGAGGGGTTCACTAGTGAAGGCTTTTAGTGTCTTCAGCCATGAGGAGAAATGAGATACAGCCTTTGTTATCTGTATATCTAACAAGAAATCCTGGAGGTATAAACAAGAATTCCTGGAGCAGAGAGAATAAAAGCTAGCAAGTTCAACTATGGGAAACATACATTGTAAAACTGAGAGTTGACAAGTGGTACTTCATGAAGGAAGTACATTCAGAAGGAAGTGACAAAACAGTAGACCCCTAAACAAGTGTGACAGCTCAATCAGTGTGTCATTGGTGTACCTGAAGACGTCTTAAAATAAACTGTAGTGCTATGGAACTGAATTTTCTTAGGAGTGAAATACCATTTCTGTATTCAAGTTTTCCTTTTTAATATTTGTTTTATTCTGTTTCAAGGTTCCTTCTTTTTGCTCCCAGCTTTAGCACCTCCCAGATGGCAGCATAAATAGGCATTTATCTTTAAAACTCAGCTAAAAATTCAAACTATGTAAGATACTGCTTAAAATATGTAATTAGGTATGTGAGAATATCTCTTCAAGCTTCACAAGTATTTTCATCAGCAGGAATAATAAAATCCACCAGGACTTGTCCTGTTGTGGAACATTTGATAGCTTTCATTGATACTGAAGACAGTAAAAGATGATCCAGAAGCTGGTACTGATATTGATACATAATTTCAGTTACTATAATTTTTATAAAAACAAGTTGAACTCTTTTTTTGGTTCAACTAACCTTCAGACAGTGTTTATTTTTATCATGTGAAAAATTGAATATTTTGTGAATGCATAGGCTTTTCATGAAAAATTTAAGTAACAAACCAGCACAGACTTAGCAAGTCATGTAGTGCAACTATTTAGAACACCTTTTTAAATACGCATGAAATAAAACATTAGTAACATAGTTGACATTTAGTCACTTCTTCATTATTTAAAGCATGGAAGGTAAAACTTAGAGAAGAATTTATTATTCTTTGGGAAAATTAATAATATTTTCAGTTAAAAGTAGTGTATTTTGACACTTGTCAGTAGACTGACTTGGTTCCAGGATTATTGTAATTTTGAAAGTCAACATTTTATGCTGGTTTCTGTTCCAGTGCCTGGCATATTGACAATCCTTTGGAAACACTGAATGCAACAAATTTTACAGAGTCTTCAAGGGAACATTTGACAAAAATTGTGTCCAAGCTGGTGAAAATTTCTTCAAAAGTTCCACAATACAGGGTGCAATTTCAGAAAAAAACACTCTTTCCAGAAAAACTGCTTGAAGTTTGGATTTTCAATGACTGCAGCTATGGGCTTGTTTAAACCTCATCTAGCCATTACTCTGTCACTTAATCTATGATCTGTATCTCCTTTTAGGATTGGTGGAGCTCTGCCAACAGTCTTCTCCTATTTTTCGGAAGTGCTTGCTCGAGAGAAACGAGGTGAACACCTGAGTTGGCTCTGTATGTTTTGGATGATTGGTGGCATCTATGCTTCTGCGATGGCTTGGGCGATAATTCCCCATTATGGTAAGAAAAACATCTCCTTGTGATTTGTAGCTCTTCTAGTATGAAAGTAAAGCTCTTGAAGTATGGTTTAAAGAGGGGGCTTCAAATCTGTTCTCAAAATACTGAACCTGCTGTTAAGAAATATATTGATTCCTTTTGGTGGAAATAATGAGAATAGCTTGTACCATAAATAACAAACAATATAATAAAACGTTCAAAAATTAACCAATACTCATTTTTAGTCAGATTCTTTAAAATACTGAATACCTGGATCATGAAAATGTAGTTGGTGTTTATGTTGAATCTGGAGAAGGTAAGTGATGTGGAGGCTTGCACCAGTGAAAATAATTTTTAAATTACTGGATATCAGATTTGTGTTCGCTTTGTTTGATACAGAGATAAAATGTCAATTATACATTCTTGAGAAAAAGAGTAAGGTCTGTGTTAATGTTTGCAGTGCTAGTTCTGAATATAAAGCTGTGCTAAATGTTTTATCCTTAGTAGATTTTTTTAGTGGTCTACAAATAGAGAAATTGAACAGAGAGCACTTAAATGCTTTAGAGCTGCAAGTGGGCAAATAAGACTGAGAGTTTGCAATGACTGAAGTTATATATACATGCAATATAAGCCATGTTGTGAAAGAGCTCTTTACTGCCCTGACATAGTTACACATTGTGTGGAAGTACAGATTCAATTCTTAGTCTCTTGGGCTCGCCTTTTAGAAGAGTTAAGTGCTCACGGGTCTGCAGTGTTGCTGAGCCTGCTCAGGGGCTCTTAAAAATCAGCATCTGCAAGCAGTTCTCCCTGGCACTCCTCAAGACACTTAAAGCAGAGTTGTGAGTTGGCTGGCATCCAAAGCAGCTTTCTTTAGCCAAGCAATGAGTTTTATCACAGTTGGGCTCTGGAAGAGAGGGCAACTTCATAAGGTTTGCCCAAAGTGTCCAGAAATAAATAATAATCATGCAGATTAATCAAATATCTACACTGTTGCATTAAAATTAATTTTAGAGTCCAATATATGCAACCTGAATCTTTGTCTTCAACCTTGCCTTTTGGCTTTGAATTGCTGGAATCAAAGAGAGGAACTTTTGCTGACGAGGCACAATGTGGATAATATTTTTTTTTCCAATTAGTAAATTGCTTTGAATATCAAGTACTTTTTGCTTTCCTCTGTTTTTTATTTTCTTTACCTTTCAGTGGAAAATGCAAACATTATGACAGACTGATTTACATAGGTTGTCTAATTTCATTCTAGTTGTTATAAATAACTCAGTAACCTTTGTTAAGATGGTTTTTAAATGTTACATGGCAGTATATCTCAATAAATATTAATACACTTTGTTATACTAAAGCAGTGGCAATACAGACAAATTTTTCTCCTATCTTTAACAGTGGAAGAATATCAGCAACAAGAAACCATGCCATGTTATTTTTTTGTGTGTCCTTGTGCAAAAATATTTATGAAATCACTTAAAAGAATGTAAAAACCAATTTTAAAAGACAGCATTCTTCAGTGTTAGCCATATAAATCACTCTCCTTGCAGTATATTTAAGAAAGTTGTAATAGCCAAAGGGCCGAAAAGCAAGCTATAAACAACAGAAACAACCTCCTCTCACCGGATATAAGTGCTTCATACATCACTTTGGCAAAATTAGAGAAAATGTGTTTATGGGTTTTGAAGAGGTCTTAAAATCTTCTTCACTTTAAATCAGACTTTTTCACTATGTTGTGAAGTTTAAAACCTCTGTCTCAGCTCCTAGCACAGATGTGAAATCACCCCAGCTCAGGATGCAGGGCAAACTGCTTCATTTTCATGATGCTGTGCCAAGATCTCAGGTATTGCTGGGGGCTCCCAGGGCAAACCCTGCTCTGGCACTGGAAGACCATGGTCACACATTGCTGTACCCTCATGGAAACACTCAAGGCCAGGCGAATACTAGCGCAGATCTTTGCACTGTTTGTGTCATGCATGTTCATAAGGAGGTTCTTGTAGTGGTACTTTCTCTTTTACAATTTCTACATGGTTTCCATGGAATTATTTTGCCAGAATTCAGCAAAGATACAAATTTTTCTCCAAATCACTTCCAGTCCTTCCCATCATTCACATCTCCAATGACCAGGAAGCCAAACATAATTACAAACAAAGCAGCCTATCCACTTCTAAGACTTATTTTTATAGTGCATAGGGATTTCTGAGCTCTCTGCTTCTCGCATGAGGAATAAACAGAGTTGATTTTTCCCAGCTGAACTCAACAGCAGTGAATGAAGTTGCATCTGTTGAAGAGCAATAAACTGTCATTGACCATAGTAGAATTATTCTTAAATGAATTGAAAAATACCAGGTCAACAAAGTAGAATAATTTTGTAGGGTTTCTTCCTCCCTCCTTTACAAATGTATTCCTTTCATTTGTGCTGCCTCTTATATAAGCCACTTTAAAAAGTCCTAGATTCACAGCCAGTATACATTGTCTAGACCAAGGCAGCCAGTGAAGCTACCTATACAAGTTTATCAGTTAACATTTAGGTCTACCCTTCTGTGAGGAAACAAAAATTACAATCTCTATATGTAACAGTTCATATCTCTTTCTGATCAAGCAGCACAGGAGGGTCTGAAACCTGAGTAATGCTCTGAAATGCAAAATAAAAGGAAGCTAACACTTGAGTTGGCATCAGCATGCTGTTAACAGATGAATCAGTGTGTTGTTGAGAGAGGAATTGGTGTGCTGTATTGCTGCAGTGACCACATATGGGAAGGCTAATATCTGGAAGACAAGCATCTCTGTCTCAGGGATTCTTGAATTCTATAGCTGTTGGCTTTTTTAAAAAATGCATGTAGACTTGTTCAGGGTCTCCAAAGGAGGAGTTCAGGTGATGGAGAAGCTATTAGAAGAAACATCTGCAGAGAAATGCTTCTAATTGCTGCCAATTAACAAAGACTCAGATTAGACTGCTACAAAGAAATTGTTTTATGCATTACTTAGATCCGGCTGGATAGAAAGGATAATCACCATTTTATAAATCATTTTGCAAATGCAACTTTAAATTTAGCATTGTGTGTCAAGGTAGATTAGTTCAAAGACTGTCAAATGCATCAGATATGTATTACAATAGTCTTTTAAAAGTTCATTTTTCAAATAACAAAGAATCTAAAGAGTGAGAAATTACATTTCAGTTTAAAATCCAGAGACATGTTTATATCCAGATATTACCATTTTGTTACACCAAGTTTATGTGTTAGTCTGAGGATAGGAATCAAAAAGAATTTTGCAAGTTGTTCTAACTATTTTACCTTTTTAATAAAAAAAAATTAAAAATATATAAAAAAAGGAAATTATGAAATTATCAGTTCTACAAAAAAACCCAAAATGTTGCCTGCGATACATATGTATTATTTTAAAAGTAAATTTAAATTTTTATTATACCATATCTCCAAACTAAAAATCAAAGGAAGCTGGATAAGGATTTCAGGGTATTTAACCTATCAGTTTTGGTATTCCATATAGTTCTATGTTTTAGATACATTATGTATTACCAGCCTTTCCTGAATTCATATACTACAGAAAAACCTTTCAAAATTTGAAATATTCCCTAGAGTATTTTGCTTAGTGACAAACAAATATTGACCTCATTGATTTGTAAATTTATTCCTGAACAAGAAGAAGAATACATAACCAAAAATAAATTACATTGTAAGTCAGAGAACAGGATGGTGCATGTGTCCAGTCTGCTACAGCATAAACTGCACTTGAAATCTGAAGCTTTCGCCACACTCCAACCCCTTCTCTTCTGGAAGAGAGAAGACGACTATGTCAAACAGCTTTAGTGAACAAATCTCCACACTGTGATTAGAGGCATAGACATTACTGCCAAATATATCCATCGAATTCCAATTAAATTAGGCTAGATTACTCACTAAAAATCTACATAATTCATAACACAGAATTAAGGAAATACACACACTCAGTGCAAAAAGCAGGTTGAAGTCATTAGTCTAAACATTTTCTTCAGACGGGTATATTCACATTGCACAACAGATCTTCATCTAAACTATTCATTTTTCACCAATAGAGTCTTTTTTTCCACTTGATTAAGGACCAAATAGTAGTGTTCCATACGAGAATTAAAGAAAGCATTTTTTTCTGATTTTTTTTTAAAAGAGACTTTTTTTTTAAAGAGACTAACTTTTACAGTAACACAGAATTTAAAAATGCAGACATGGAAGTCTCCATCTGACTCACACCTGACTTGAAAAAAATTGTATTTAAAAGATTAATGGTAACTTCGATTTTTATACAGTTTAATTATGTCTTCTACTGGAAATTTTATATTCTTTTTCCTGGTTTGTAAAATAAGTTTGCCCTTACTTTTCTCTGAAGATCTTCTCCTTTTGCTTTTCTCCTGACAATATCCTCAAATGAGTTTATATGGTAGAAACTGGGATATGGTTTAGATAGAAAATAAGTGAAGTACTTTATGACATTTGTATTTAAAACTAACATAAACTGACAAATGCAGCTACAGAATCTCCATTGCTGGAGATTTTTAAGGGCACATCAAACTGTAGCCTGTCCTCAATAGTTTAGGACCATACTAAATTCACCAAACTTACTATTGGAGCATCGTTGCTCATTCTAAATGCTACTTCCCATAAGTAGATAACTCTTTTCATAGGCACAGGAGTCCATGAATGGCTTCTATTTCTAACTGACTGTAACTGTGATTCCCAATCTTTTTTTCTTTTGAGTAAGTGGCTTGCAAAGTGGCCTGAAAAATATTTCTCAGTTTGTAGCAGAAGATTGATGAGGTGAAACAGATCAATTTGCTGAAGAAATTAACTTTACTGGTAATCAAATCATCTTTTTGTCACCTTTTTGTCAGGTGGCTTGAGAGTATATTCTGTAGTATTTTCTATTGTCAAGTTTGCTTTGGTCTTGTGTCATCCAGTTGGAGGTAAAAAAGGTAAACATATCTTCAAAACTGCAATAAAATCCCATTCTGTGTGAAACTAACATGAACTATGCTATAGTAAAATAGACAAGGAGGAAAGCACAGCTGCATGCAACAGCTATGCAGATGATGAGATGGTGAACTACTGGCTAGCTGTGAAACTCACAGTACATACAGCACCAGCAGTGTTAAAGGAGGAGTTAATCTCTCAGGCTGTGGCAGACTAGACTGAGAACCTGGTGGACTGAAACTCTTCAGTGACAATGGAAAAACTTTTAACCCCCTTATTCATTTTTTGCTGAGCTAGAGTTTCCCAGTGGCACATGGCAGCAGTAGTACTGCGATAAAAAGTACTGTGCCAAAGGTATGTGTTATTGGTGGGGTTACAAGGCATGGCAAATACTTGATTAGCAGTAAAAGCAGAAGGATCTTAGGAGCCATTCATCTTCCAGCACTTCTGTTGAGCAGAACTGGACCCTCCTGAGTGGTGGGAGCTGCAAGTGTGGATGTACAGAGATTTCAGTCTAGCCTGTGGGTCTCCTCCCATTACAAGGAGACTAGAGTTTATTACATTAGCAAAGTGGAGTCAAAAGGCTGCACTCTTCCGTAGTGATGATTATTCCAAGATGAATACATGTGAAACAACTGTTCTCCGTATATAATTGTTAAATATTATATGGTTTTATACAGTACAAGGAAAAAGTGGAGCTTTTTCTGATTGCCAGCATTTATTTTTGTAGAAATTAAAAGGTTAATAAATGGCTTTGTTATGAAGATATAGGACTAGATGATAGGTTTTTTGCTAGGAGGTTGTATAGGCTACATTTTTTTCAACAGTAACCCATGCAATTTGGTATCTCAAGGTCTAGATCAGAATTGTACCTGGATGACTATAGAAAATTCTTGACTACTTTGAAAAAATAGGGTCTAAATGTCATTATTACTTGTGTGTAAAAAACCCCACTGCTAATTACTTTGTTCAGATTGCACAGATTTGTACCTGCAAAGAGTCTTCAGACACGATGTGTCTGGTCAAACCTGTATTTTTAAAAATGTCAAAATTGATGTTGATGCTTTAAATAAGTGACTGTTACTTTTACAGATATTGTTGCATTTCAAATATTTCTTGTAGCACTTCTAAATTCTGAAATGAGTGTAAGGAATGGGTTTGAGCATCAGAGGAAAAGCTTGATTTCACTCATGGCTAATTCTTCAGCTGCTCCCAGTATTTCCTCAGCAGCAGCGTGCCCAGCAGCTTATAAATGTATTATAAATCACAGTTTTGTCTTAGGGAAAGGATCACCAAGTTTCTTCTTTCACCCTTCCTTTTCTGTACTCCCCAGGGGGGAATTTGACTATCTCTGATGCAGTGCATCCATCCTATCAAAAGACTGTGATGCACTTACATGATTTATAATAAAAAGAGCTACACCTGACTGATTTCATATTGCTGCATCACTGCGGTGACTGTGCCCAAAAGAACCAGGGAAAGAAACTGTACTCAGTAGTCATATCTACAGAGATGATTTACTGCAGTTTCTTGTATGTCAGTACCTGATTAATGTGAGTTGGAAATAGGAAAGCCAGTTACGTGATGGCTGTTTGGTTTCCTTGTTTGAAGTTGGAACATGCTGAAATAGGATGCAGTGAATTATTTAGACATGCAAGAGGTGCATCAGTTATGTCTTCTTTAATCCTGCAGAAGGCAAATAAGATAATAGCATGATTAGCTGCAAAGTGAAAAGGAAGAAACTACTTGCTGATGATAAGACCAAAAGTAATGACCTGAAATTTCTGCCAAGGGGAGGTAGTATGGATAATGAAAAAGGCTTCCTAATGGTGTGTTAGTCAAACATCTGAATAAAACTGCTATGGAAGAAGTGAAATCTCAGTCACTGTCAGTCTTTAAGAATATATTTTGATAATATTGTAGAGGTCATCATTGATTCTGGTTTGGAGCAAGTGAATGCACTGGATGCCCCCTCAAGGTCCCATCCATGCCTTTTCTCAGGGAACTATTACAGATAATGTGTTGCTCCAGAGCGTGCTGGGCTGGGCTAGAATAGAGCAAATGAAGAAAACAAAGACAAAAGGAGAAAAGGACTTCAGGCATTAGAAGAAAAAAATCAAAATAAAAAGGAGCAGTACTGGACATTCCCAGCACATGTAGGAAAATGGCTGCCTATCAAATTATTCTAGCTGGTAGATCCAAAAGGAAGACAAAAGCTTTCTCTGCTGAATAACCCTGCACTGGTAGAAAGAGCAATGAAAAAGTTAATCCTTCTTTATCTTGAAAATTCTGGGCTCTCAATTTTTTTAAAAAGCCAAAACATTAATTTTCTTATTTTTCTCAAACCTTTCCCTAATAATCTGCCTTTCCATGATGGTTTGGAAGAAATCCAAGCCATGGCAGTGTCTGTTTTGAAAAAAGCTGAGCCCAAGGCTCCATTTTCTATTACATGGTAGCTTCTGTTCTCTGCAGAAGACCTTTGAATTTTATTAGTCATCCAGAACAAAGAGAGATGCCAAAGAAGATGGCCTGGGAAAGAGCTACATGTGTCTTTCCTTAGTTGTAAAAAGCCCATGAGTGCACTAATAGTTCTTCAGAATTTTAAATCAATATTTTATTTTTTTATAAACTTAGAGAAAACATTGGATCCAGATTTTAAAACCAAGAGCAGCTCTTTAATATTGCCTTCTCCATACAGTTGCCTTTCTGCTACATCTTCTGGTTTTAGAATCCATGAATTTGTGGATACCTTAACCAATGAAAAATAGTGTTTGATATTTAAAAGAAGTTGGAGCTTTGTTAAGGTTGAATCTGCATTTGCTATGAGACTGTGTCATGCTGAACAAATGGAATAGATCAGACATAAAGGCATCTGCCACATAATGCAATGTCTGATGATTTGTTTTGCATTCCAGTAAGAGACAAAATGATCCTCCATGTGCTATGCTTCCCCCCTTAGCTAGCACACTTCCATTAATCTGATATTCTGCAGGCTGAAGCTATAGCTATACTTTTAAAATCTGAGTTAATTAAAGTGGGTATGAAGCAGTTTTAATGTTGAATTATAAACTCCTACTCATTAATTGTTCTTCATTTGAAATAATCCTATGAAATTAGATTATACTGAATGTGTATTCTTTGAAAAAAATCTTCATCTTTAGGAGCAACAAGAATGACAGAATACAGCAGAATTTAGAACAGCAGCTTATGCAAATCCACTAGGAAAGGAAAACAAATCACTTTGTTTATCAGTTTGCTACTTTCTGTGCCCTAATGCAGGGTTTGATATGGTCATTTAAATGTTTATATTTGCAAGTGCTAGAAGCTTAAGTAGCTTTTAGCACATCTACTTAATGAGCACTAAAGATGCTCATTAGTGAGCGTCAATTATAACCTTCTCCTAGGATCTTTAGGTTGACTGTGAAAGAGAATTTTTTTTTTATTGGATGCTTCAGTAAAAAACTAGCGAATTGTTTTGTGAGCAGAGAAGTTATGAGGCCCATTTCCCTACAGGTTTCTGTGAAAGTCTCTGTGATCCTGGCTAACCGCTTTTCTCTCTTCCAGGTCTTCTAGGCACCACAGCAGTACTTTAAGTTTCTCCTTGTTTTTTTCCAGATCCCTTATTGCTATAATCTCTACAGTTGCCTTTTCTTGCTGCCAGCACTCTGCTATAAGAATACACTCAGGTTCTCACACTCTCCCTCTGCTCCTTGCTGTGTACAGCCCTGCTCTGGTCTAGCCACTGTCAAGGAAGAGGCAACATGTTTTGGCTTGGGCCAGACCCATTCCAGAGCCAATGGATGGCATGGCCACAGCACAGTCCCAACCTCAAGGCTGGCTGAAGCATCCGTGAGGGACCACTGACTTCTGCCTTTTCCTCTGTCCTCTGATGGGTCTCCCTTCTGCCTGGGTGGTGCATTTCACACCACTTTGGGGACTGTGTTTATCCTTTGCCATAAACATCACTGTCTAATTCCATAAACACAATTTGCCGTAGAAATCATAATAATAGTCAATCATTCTTGTGACATTAAACCAACATCAATTCTTCAGCCTCAGTTTTAATGAGACTTAGTTTCACACAATTTTATTTTGTCAGGCATAAGCCTTGCCTTTCACTTCCAAAAACAAATAAGATGCTAATCTGTTTTCTTCTTTGTTCAAATTTTTAATGCTAAAAAGACAAAAAAGCTTTTGGTTTTCTGATTGATTTATAACAAATTAAAATTCAGGTGATTTGTACAGGTGGGCAAAAGAAGAGGTCACTGGTCTTACTCTGTGTTTATTCAGATACATAAATACATTAATTTTCCTTGGAACACAGTATGATAGTACAAATTTGTTGACCATATTTCCATATTGTTTTTCTGGCATATAAAACTGTCTGCTCTGAAGGAGTTAGTGATTGTCCCTTGAGTAACAGTTTCTTTTCACTTTACTAATATATTAATATATATTCACTTTAATAATATATTCTGTCTATAGATTGGATATGCAACTGGAATATAATTTTTCAATTTACATTCTAGTTGCCTTTAAAATAAAATCAACATAATCAGTTGTAGAATGGCACTGGATTTCTTTTTCAGAAAGTTTGTTTATACTTTTCCTCAAAGAAAAATATTAAATGTTACATTTGAAAATGATGCCTACTTCAGTGAAAATAATTCTGTCAAGGTATTTTCAATAATCCATGCATATCCAAGCATCTGAATACAGTGTTTGACTATATTTTTTGCTGCTCATATTTATACAGGAGAGACCTTTACAAAGATATGGGAAAAAACATCTACCTCCCCTACAGTGTTTGTGTGCTTAGTATTCCTAACACAGCTGTATTTTTACACTTTTCAAAGATTCCAGCAGAAAACAATATAAAATGAGCAAAAAGAAAGAGCAAGATTTGATAGTGAGGGCTCAGGGCTAAGGTTTCAGATCCTGGTCTTCTCAGCATTGATGCTTGCTGAGGTGAGGGATCCTTTCTACCACTGTCCGCTGCTCTCTTTTTTCTTTGAGTGTGCAATACCTTTTTTCCTTTCCAGTACAGGGGCTATTTGTTTCAGGGCATTGAAAGTTTTGCCCCCTCCCACCCCCGGGTTGTTTCCTGAAGGTAGCATTGCCATATAATAAAAAAGTTTGGAAGCATAGCTGAAGAGATCAAGGTAATGTTTTTAGATTTTATTATTTTCCCACAGCAATCCTGTGTATTTCAATCTGATACAAGCATTTGATTCCTTCATGATATATGGATATTCCGGACTCTATAAGGGAGCCGAGAAGCTTTATAAAAGGAAAAATATAATGTTCTATTTTTTTAGTATATTGTATTTTTCTTGTTCCCTTTGATCATTACATTTCAAACACTGTGGCTGCCTCTCCATAGGCAAAATTGACCTCCCTTCTGCCACCCCTTGTGTAACTCTGATAGATTATAACTGAGGGATGTTCATGCTTGATTTGAGAGTGCAAATAATACTTGTGCTGGAAGTGTTTGACCAAAGTTTGGATTCAAGACTTCTGACCCATTGTTCACCATGTGGACAGTAAAGCTCCATGTATTCAGCTATGTTTATTTAATTGACTGCTGTTAGAAGATAATTCTTAGGATGCACATCTGATCTGGTTATTAGGTCACATAAACTGCCTGTTTAGTCTATCTGTTTCTTTCTTAGCAGTAGGATATTGCTCCTTTTTGTTTAAAATTTTTTTAAAAAATATATTAAGAGGTAAATTAAATAGTGAAAAAGGAAATGAGACATATCACAGCACTGAAATGCTCACTTAAAATATTTTTCTTGCAAAAACTTTCAACAAATAACATATAATAAAGTTAATGTTTGAATTTCTTGAATTTCATGGGTGTTCTGTTGTTACACTGTGGCAGCATGCAAAAGGTAAAACACATTTCACTGTCATCTCTGTATTCTTCAGAAAATGTTTCATCATTTCATTGATTGTTTTGTTTGCAAGTTAGGCTGGATAAGAAGGCCCCATTTTCTTTTCATACACTGCATTGTTCTATTGTGCCTTTTTCTGGTTGTCTTTTTTGATTAATTGCTTCTCTTTTCTTCTGCACTGTGAGCCCATCATTTAAATATCCTTAGTCCAGATGCACATAAATCACTGGAAGTCCCGGACCAGGACAGGAACACTTACATTTTCAATTAGCTTCCACATTTAACAGCTGATGTTAGCAGTGTCTACAACAACTTGTCACGTCAAATATAACACGATTTGTGAGCTCAAAGCTATGAGTAGGCCATGGAGGGCACCACACAAAAATACTTAGATATTGTGTGTCCGTGTTATGCATATTTGTAGGACAACAATATAGTCAAATTTTGTTACAGACAAGTGTTATCTTTCAGACTTAGTTCATAATGACTACTGTACAGGGCATTTGGAAATTTTACATTGTCTAATCATAAAAGTGGATTTTGTTTGTTGTTGATGATTTGCTCCTATTGTACCCTTAAGCACTGTCCAAACAGATGTTTTGAACTTTGTACACAAACAATTTTTCAGTTCTTAATTAGGTGTAGTAAAATAAAGTGATCCACTAAGTACAAGTAGCAGACCAGAGGTAGAAATCTTAACAAGAAATTAAAAGTCAGAGAAACAAAATCTGAAGCACGTTTTAGTGACATTTGTTTGCACAGCCTCAGTGTTGACATTGACCATGATATTTTTAAGATCTCACAGCAGCATCTTTTAACATGAGAGAGCCCTCCAGTCTTTTTCACATTAGTTACATCTCCTTGATCCATCATCTCTGGAAAGCATGACATGGCCTTTCCTTCTTAGACTGACAAGACTGTAAGTTATGATGTTTTCAGAGTTGTGGCCAGCAGATTTTATCTCTTCTTCTGCAGGTTGTGAAATGCCTCCAATAAACAGAACTAGACCCAAGCAAGGACTCTGCAGAACTGCATGAGTACATAAATCTCTGGGGCCACTGCCTCAGTCAGCCAAACAGTCAGATCAATTATGTGTCACGGTACTTGTAATGAGATTTTCGATGGTATCGGCTAAATATTAACCCTTGGTGGCCTATTGAGGGTTGGGGTTTTTATATGTGGATAGTTACAACATCATCTTTCCACTTATTCAGTCTGCGTTCCACTTTGGACTATATGTAAACTCAGTGTAATTATTGAACAGATCTTGATCATATTGGAAATACACATTTTCATTTTCATGCTCACTTTTTATCTGGTTGTTAAACTAAGAAAATTCTTAGACAATTATTTGATTCAGTTTTCTTTCCTGATGGTGCCAGCTACTGCTGTGGTTTTCAATAGCGGGGATTTCATAAAATGCTTCTAAGCTACATGCCCGTAAAAATAATTAAGATAAATAAACCTTTCATCCATAGTCTTTAGTTAGCCATGTAGCATTCTGCACATCCATTTAAAAAATGTCTAGTGGTCATTAAATTCAGGAAGGTCACAAACCACTGCCCTATTTCATCCAAGCACTACTTTTGATTTTTTCTGACTCCGTAGTATGACAGGGGCATTGAGAAGACTACAGATGTGTGTATAAAAGAATCTTACATGCAAATACTCACTGCAAGCACTGGTTTTCACGAGACCAAGGAGGGTGCTGTATGAGTCCTAATATCTTTACTTACAAGTAGATGTAGATCTATATTAGAGCTTTAACTGAAAGGAGAAAAAATACCGAATCCAATTTAAATGCAGAAATGTAATAAAAGCAGCCACTTATAAGGAAATTAAACACTTGAGCTTTTGCTTACAAATCACAGATCTTTTCAAGTTTTGCATTTGAATCTTGGACAAAATTTGACCTAAGTCCATCTACATTAATTTCTAGTATTCTTGGACAGTTTTGTCTGTAAGAATCATGAATGCATATAAGGGAAGTGCAGAACACTCTAGCCTGGAATATGCATATTTACTTAATAATTTCAATTGCAACATGATGTTTCTCGTTTTCAATTTCAGAAATATGCAATTAACACAAATTTTAAGGGAGTTTTTGCACTGATTTGTGTTTTGTAAAGTATGAAGTAGAGTGGAAGAAAGCTATTTTGAGGATGCACAAGTAGAGTGCTTTAGAAACATTGATTTAAGATTTAAGCAGAAAATTACAAGTTTGCCCTAGAAAATTTTCACAATCTATGCTCATTATCCAGAAAGTGTAATGAGTGAGGATATGCCCACTTTCCAAGGAGTATAATGATACTTGCATTCAGAATGAAACCACATAGAAGTTATTCAAGCTTGGATTCCTGGCAATAGGTGTTTAAAGTCTGACAAAATGACTCAGAATGAAGATGAAACTCTTAATGGTGCCCAAAATCAAGACATCATTATTCTGTGTTGATTTGTTTTGAGATTTGCTAGGTTTACAGCCCTATAGTGTAGTTTCATTTGTATTCAGTGTTGCTAAGGTGCAAAATTGGATCCTGCATGATGGTGGCCAGGTGGAGACATTTACATCAACATGACATCTTAGCAAAGTGCATTTCTTTTTTTTTCTCTCCTATTTGAGAATGGAAAATTTTTAATGGCCAAAGTAAAACAAACAGAAGTAGAGGACCGCAGGGTTGTCTCCACTCCTCAGCAGTCATATTATTTATTCCTTTCCTGTAAGCGGAACAATTTGCTCTTAGCCCTTATTTTCATGCAGTATCATATCAATGGATGCAGCAAATAGTTTAAATCAATGGATCAATCTAGGAAAGGGTCACAAAGCTCTGTGTGGTGATCCCACATCAGCTGAACCCCTCTCCAGGGCCAAGCAGGTATTGGAGAACAACCCGAATTTTCTTAGAAATGAAGTGCAGGTATATCAAGAAGCCAAGTAGGGGGGTTTGTACAAATTTGCTGTTTGTCCTTTTCCTCTTCCTTTATGGAGCAACAGCTCTGAATTTCATGTTAGTGTCTTTCTTTATGGATTTCGACAGTACAGTCTTCCCCCAAACTCCATTTATTTTGGCTCTGATTTTTCTTTTATTTTCATGTCTCTTCAGTGTTCCTGCAATTTTCCAGCACTGAGTTAAGACTTAACCTGTGTATTACTGTTCCTGTTTCATAGGTAGGGATGCAGCATATAAATACACAGAAAAGCACAATAAACCACTGCAGATTGACAACAACTCACCATGTAATTGGATGATGCTAGGAAGAGTGGTGGCTTGGAGGCTAGCTAAAGTGAATAAAGAGGAATCTTCATCTCCTGTTAGCTGGTTTACTGTCAGCTGACTTGTACAGCTGCTGTTCAAACCAGAATGTCTCCTGCAAAGTGGACTTACCCAAGATCTTTTTTGTTTTTAAAGTATTTTTTGTATATACAGGTAATCACTAAAATTTATTTGTTTTAGCACTGCTTTACATGAGTAACAAGGTGATTTATCCATCTTTGTGAAATGTATAGGAATCCTCTTGTTATCATACCTTTTCCAGTCATACAGCAAATGCAGAAGAGGCAGAACCAATTCTGAAAATGCCAAAAGCTGCCTCTTAAGAAAGGTCTTATACTCTTTTTGTCACTGTTTGTTATAACTGTTGCGTCTTTGAAATAGTCCACTGAAGGGGAGAGTATGGAGTGAATATGTAGAAAATTTATGATGGTCAATTTAGTTTGCAAGTCCATTCTCTCTGGTTCTGTATAGCTTCTCTTCTGCCCTGTAAGATTTTGTAAAATATGAATGGTTGGAGAGTGGTTTTGCCTTATTCATGTCTCTGTTTTATGTAGTTCAGACAGTATCCTTCTCAGTTAAAAACCTGAAGTGCAAGAATAGCTTACTTTGTTGCAGTCCAGATGTAGACCCATTAGGTTCAGCAATGAAAACAGCCTTCTTCAAGTCCCTACATGTATTCATGTTTATCCAACTAGGAAGGCAAATGAGATCCTGATTTCCTAATCATAAATAGTCCACTAATTAAACACCATTTGCAACCTCTAGCATCTGCCAAGATTAGGCAGATGACATGTTTATTCTGTTGGGTACCTGCAGTTGTCTTATTAGGAATTGCTGCTTTAATTCTCTTATATGATTGCATACATATGATTGTTCATTTCTTCTGCCATTTTAAAGATTACCTTCTTGTCTGTATTGGCTACTATGAGTCACAGAATCTTGATACAGCCATTCTCTAGGGCCAAATGAAAGACAGATTTCAGACAGATCATTGCAATCCACGCATACACANTGAAAAGATTTTTTATGTTTTTTCTATCGGGCCTGTCACAGATACACTAGCATTTCCATAGGAAGGAAACACACCTAACGGCTCTATATTCTGCACAGAGTGTATGTAAGCTTTAGTGAAAAGCTGACATATCATTACTAAACCTCAAATTTCGGGCACATATAATTGATATCGTATGATTGTCTGAAGTAGGGGCATGTACAAACTTCCTCCTCAATGAAAAGTAAAACTGGGCAGTACTACAGCAGGTATTAGAAACATTTTAAAAGTGGATTATTGAGGTCAGTGTTCAGAGATACTAGAGCTGGAGACCTCACTTGGACTACAGTGCCGTGCACTGGATCGAGGAGTTGTATCTGATGTTATTAGAGAGCAAAATATTTTCTATGTGAGGTCAGCCCTGCTTACAGCTGTCCTAGGGCTTGTCTGAGTGACAGATAACGTTACCAGAGTGATCAGAGACCTGATAATCTCAGGTCTTCAGATTAAGATCAATGCCGGCACAGGGAAGTGATGAGTGTTAGCAGTTGACAACCCCTTCCCCTGTGGAAGAGGAAATCTGTCTTTAGAAATGCCTTGTTATTATTAATCACAATAATCCTATTAAGTGTCAGCAGACCATGTCTAAGTTTAATGTATTTGTAAAATATATGTTTAATACTATTACTTTCTTTTTATATTGAACTGTTGTTCTTCCCAGGGACTACTAGTGTCAGCTAGAGAGCCAGGCAGATGTGGATGAGAGTTAGTCTTTTTTTTGTTAGGATACCTCCATCATGGCCTCCCACACTTCAGCTATTTTATTTCCAGATTCCTTCTACAGAAATTACCAACAAATGACCTGCTGAGCCAGTGGGTTTGTAGAGTATCTAACTATCTATATAAGCTAAAAATATCACTACCTTTCCCATGTGATATGAATATTCTAATCACAGGAAAGACAAGCTCTCTACTTTGTGTTACTGGAATTTCACATTAATACAATTACAGAATTACAAAATAATTCTGAAAACATTATTTCTGCATTTGTTAGAAAACATGTATTTTACTCAGTCTTGTAAAAATGTCTAACTGAGCTTTCTCAGCTATGTAACTTGCCTGAACTATTTTTTTTCCAGTTTCAGAGACACTTTACTGTTATTCTATTCAGTACCATTAAAATATATGGGCTCAAATCCTAGAAGCCACTCCCAGCTAGACTTGGTAATGCCAGGACAGAGTACGTATAAGTAGGATAATAATATGTTGCAGTGCTGCCGGCTGCAAAATATTTTCAGTCTTTCTTATAATTTTGATTTAGCTTAGATTTGGGAAATACTCAACCACACTTAATAGTCTTTCTGCAGAAATTTTTCGCCCGAGTTGTTATTGGTATTACGTGGGGTAACAGCGCTACCACGTGGCAATTTACAGTAATCACACATTTTAGTTACTGGAAGCTTTTAAAATTTAAAACATTAACAGTCCAGGCTAGAAAGCTTAGTTCTGACTAAAGATCATGTGGTAAAACAGAAATAAGAAAAGTTATAAAATAATAGAAAGGGTTCTGCAGAAGAATCTATGGAGTATATGAATTCCTACAAATTCCTTGGCTATCTTTCTCTGCCCCTGATTTTAGGAATATTTTTGCATCTACTCACTTCTTTAATCTACCAGAAGTTTATGCAAACTTGGCTTTTGACAATTTCTTGCATGGCTATGATTCTAGTTACTCTGATTCCTACTGCATGACTAACAAGAATTGTTGTCAAAAATGGTCAGTCTTTAGCTAACCATGCCATAAAATCACTATATTCAGTTAGGCTTTCTTTGCTCACATTAGTATGTTAGAAAAGTGTTTCACAACTTTATTCCCCTAGTATTTAAAAACCTTCCCCTTGCTAGCCAATATGTGTACAGAGCCCGTAGGCACCCATATTTTTCTTTGCCTACACTGTACTTTAGTGTAACCCTTTTGGATTTATAGGGAGCTATCATGTTCCCTTTCAACACTCATGGTGGAAAGTTAAGCAAATCATCCCCACTGTTCTGCTCTCTAGTAATCTAGCCACAGTAAAAGGTGATCTTTGTCCTTGAAGATACCCACTGTTTATCAGGGGTTATACATTTATAAAACTCAACATAATATCACCAGGTTTACCTCTATATTTATTCAGAAAGTCTGTGACAGAAAAGCCCTTTTGTCTCCTTTGGAGCAAGAATTTGTTTATAATATTCTTTTAATTTATTAATATTATGAAACAAATGAAATGCTGTTGTAGGAAAGATTTTGTTGACATCAAATCCAACATACAAATTGATTGATTAGATATAGTTTAGCATCTTGTACATTTTGGTTTGGGTCTGCTGTGTGCTGCTGTGTTTCTGTAATCAGTAATTGCCAAGTCTGTGATTCACATGGCCTTTTTCATCAGTTGGTAAGGCGAGAGAGTGGTATTCAGCACAAAGGTTGCTGCAGCAACTTCAGATTCAGTCATTGCTGGTTTGAAGTTGCTCTACAGCACATCATTCCCAGGATGCTTTAGGGCCAAATGTTTTAACAGTTCATAAAACGTTGGGATTTACCAGCATTTTCAAGATTAACGGCTCTTAAATACAGCATAGCCAGGGAGCAAGGGTGAAGTTTAACTCTAGGTTGCTGTGCAGTGCTCTGAACGCAAATGTGTAAGGCTGATCTGTCTTTGCTATGGTGTCATAAACCAGGGAAGGGAGAAGCAAATTGAGTTACAGCCAGGAACACACTTCCATTTGGTTTCAAGGCTTACATACAATAGGAATTAAAGCCACTTTGTGGGCTAAATTCAGAGCTACTCTAATGGCCTCATTTTCCAGATTAGCTCATGACCTATGAAAATGAGATGTGGTAAACATAAGGGTAAATCTAAACTTGCTCTGCATTTAAAATATATGTTTGTTTTGTGGATCTAGTACTGGTGCTGGAATAGACAGGAGAGCAGCCTCAAGAAATTGGTGTTGCAGCTGGCTTTTTTTCTACCAATTTCTTCTTGTAATCCTGACGTTTGCTGTTTTCATTAATTCAGCAGATATGTTAAATCACAAGATAAATTGCAGCAGCTAATACATTGAGAAAAAGACTGAATAAGAGCAATAAAAACCATAACAAACATTTCACTTGACATGCCCTTCAGATATTTTGAGAAGTAAAAAAGTTGTTTTGCAAGTTGTCAGGATGACAGCAGGACGAACGGTTCACTCTTTGTTTTTAATTAAGTGAAATATGGTTCACTTACAATAATAAATGACGCTTAAAAATAAATTGTCACCAGTGGTTTGCAGAACTGGCTACAGAGCACAAGATGTTGCTGTTGTTTTATAACAGGTACAAAGCCAGGTTGATCTCATTTACCTCAGAAGTGCCCTTTATACAGCTCAATCTCATAAAACATAAACCAGAGCAGTGAAAAGCGGATTATCTAAATATACCAGTGGCTCTGTGTATGACAACAGGAGCCAGTACCTTGACTGCACTGTTCTGAGAAATGAAAACCCTCATCCTGTGCTGCCTCCCCCATGGCACTAGCAGTTACACCCAGCAAGTAAGATAATCTCGCTGCTCTGATCGAAAATTAACTTAACCAAAAAGAAATAATTTTATGAGTTCTGTATCAAGTGTACTGTAGTTTAGAATATTTAATGAAGAATGTGATTCTAATGTTTGTAACAGAATGTGGACCCAATACCCAAAACACAGATATGGTTTCTAATTCTGCTTTAACTCACTGTAAACCTTTTCTTCTTATTTCATTTCCTTTCCTTCCCAATTTAGATGTAAAGTATACCCATATTATTTTAAATTTGAAATTCTGTAAGATCAAAAGTTGACGTTTTCCAAAAATCAATAAAATTTTAATACACTTTTACATGCTTTTTTGTTTGTATTTTTTAATCTTAAATTTTCTTTCCTAGTTCTGTTTTGGATTAAAATTTAACATTAAATTTTGGCCTCTTTTTCTTGGAGGCAAGTTTGGAGGGGGAAGGTTTGCTTTTCTGGAGCCTTACTTGAAAAACGGTAACATGGCATTCCAAGGTCATTGCCAGCACTGTCATCCATTTTACGTCCGTCTTCCTGCAATAAAGACAGCAGGGCTAAATGTGGCTATAGAGCAAGCTGATATCATTTCACAACCACATAAAGTTTGTAGGAAACCAGAAAAACACAGGCTCCCAAGCCTGCAGATGAAAATGTTTTACTGAGCTGTTGATAAAGGACAAAAAAAAAAGTAATGGGTTGATTGTATTTTTCATATGATAACATGTAAGTACTTAAATATGAGAAGGGATTTTTTTTCAAAGAATGTATTTATGATTCACAGCATGAGACCTCTAAATTCCAAAATACACTATACATTTAGCAGATAAATACCTCCTTTGAAGAACTACTTAATAGGCCATTTGGTACCATGTTGTACCAGTTGCTTATCAATATCCAGACAGATTTAGTATGTCTAGAAGAATCAGTTAGCGAAGAAATATATCAGATTAATCCAGCATCAGCTCCTTCATTAGCCAGGATTCCATTTTATTCTGCTAACCTCTTCTGTCCTCTATTGTTATTTTTATCTCCCACTCATCTTTTAATGTTATCCTTGAAAATTATACTAGAAAAATCTGCTGTATTGAAACCAGACTAAAAGGCGAGGTAATTACTCAAATAATATTTTTCTCTTTCTTAAGAGAAATTCTTAGGTTTCTTACAATTGTGCTATTTCAATAGTCCAGTCATAATATACCAACCAAGCAGACATCTTTTTTAAAAGTTGAACTACCAGCCCTGCAGTTTTGCCTACAGATTTTCCAGTATTCCCTTTTATGTTCTTCTTAATATTAACAATTGCTTTCACAGCATGTTATTAGTCAGCACTCAGATGTATCTCAAGATTGATTTTGCAGATGGGGAGAGTTGTTTCCCTGTTCTTTTTTCTTAACCTCTTTATATAATCATAAATTCTCTCTCTGCTTCAGTTTAAAGGTTGCTTATCTCAGACACAAGTTTAAATACTGAGTATTTTTTCCTGTACATCTGGTTATGGAGGGAGGGTGATGCATATCAGTTCACTTTTAACAGAATTTGGGAAGTGGTATAATGCTTTGGAACAAGGTGGAAACAGAAATTCGTCACTGTAAATGCTTTATGTGTTGCATGGTATTACATTAGGAAACTCAGAGTGTTGAAATTAACTTTTTTGTAGAAAAGCTTAATAATAATAAGGAAGGCTATAAAATTCTATAAAATATATCACCCGAGTGTAGATTTTTAATTCTCCTTTCTTCCAGTAGTCATAGAAAACTATTTCTTTGCGTATGTATTCTTATGTACAGTGATAGTGTCTTTGTTTCGTTCACATAACTACCTTCATGCAGATTTTTCTAAGAAGCTTGAAAGAGACTTCTTCATCTCCCTGTAAAGAAGTCTCTCACCCTTCATAATATGGTTATTTTCCAAATTTTCCACATTTTCTAGTCACATGTAAGGGTCTGAAATTCATAGTGTAAGATTATTTGTGACATCATCAATATTTGTGGAAATAGAAGGATCAATAAGGCTTAATTTAAATACAGATAACATTTTGCTTCTCCAAGAAGCTACGGTCTCCAATGTACAATACTCCCTATTTATCTACATTTTGTGAATTTCTGCTTTCATAGGATGGAGTTTCAGCATGGGATCTGCCTACCAGTTCCACAGCTGGCGTGTATTTGTCATCGTCTGCGCACTGCCCTGTGTCTCTTCTGTCGTAGCCCTCACCTTTATGCCAGAAAGCCCACGGTTCTTGCTGGAGGTATAACTTTCTAAACGTATTTTAGATTCCAGTCAAAATTATTTCTGTGTCTACATCATGACAAGAAGTATTAAGATTGTTCAGTGAATACAGTGAATATCTTAATCTGTGCATATGTTTTGCTTAAATGTTTCGATGAAATATTTAGGTTGGAAAACATGATGAAGCTTGGATGATACTCAAGCAAATTCATGACACTAACATGCGAGCTCGTGGTCAGCCTGAGAAAGTCTTCACAGTGAGTATTGCTTTTAAAGTTAATCACTTAGCCCACCAGCAAGCTTGCTGACTTGCAAAGTCTGGAGTTATTAGACAATCGATATTAATGCTCTGCATGACAAAGCCAATCATTTGCATTCTAAATACCCAAGTATAAGAACTGAACTCCTACTGAAATTGTTATATATACAGCAGATGTTGTTATCAGCCCTATGTCAGCTTATTCTAGAGCATATGAACAGCATATGAAGTGTGGTAATTTTTCCTGGTGTACCAAGGTAATAAATACACTCTATTTGTGGTTTATTTATTAAGTTTACTTCACTCTTAATAATAACTGGAGGCACATGTAAGTCCAAATTAGTTCCCTCTTGTACCTTCAAAGCTTTTGATTATTTTTTTTCATTTTTCTTAGCTAAAACAATTATTTTAAAAATTTATTTTCCCTTCTGCGAAATAGTAATTTTAGATATTTAATTTTACCAAAGTATCTTGGAAGCTCTACTGCATCTTGCTGACTTGCAGGTCTGCTTGCAGGCCGTATTCACAGTATTGATATGTTTTTTCTATTTGGAGGAAAAATTGGCAATTCTCTGAAATTTTAATTAAAAAAATTGTAAGAATTTTTAATGACATCTTCCTTATTTAAGAAGAATATACATAACAATTTTGTCTTCCTGGATACAGTATGACCAAACAGCAGAAGGCATTTTCTTGCTTTGAAATCCAGCCTGCTTTTCCAGCTTGTGCTGTGGAAGTGCTGGCATTCTGCCCCCTCTCAGACCCATGTGTGGGATGTTTTTAGTCATCCAGAGGCTTTCTTCTAACTTTAATGCACATATAGCTCAATTGAAACTTCCTCTTGAAGGTTCTGCATTTGCAGGCAGTCTTGAGGGTGACCATCTGACCATAAAACTTCATACCATTGAGACGTGTAGTTTATTGCCTTGGATATAGTTTCCATTGCCCCCATTTATTTTTTTCTACAAAGAAGCTCAAGATCTCCTATATTTAGCCTGAAAGAAGGCTGGTTAGCACATCTATTATGTTAAATCCACAATCATTGATACTTTGGTCACCTAACCCTGATCTCATCTAACCTAATATTTTATTTTCTGGTTTTACTTACGAGTAAAGGGATTTGCCTAACACCGTACAGCTAGTGTGTAATTTCACAATTGGCTCTTGCTGATCTGAGCTGCTTTCAGACAAAGTATGCTTGCCCTCGGTCACTCTTTGTTTTTCTTCTGCCAGCACTGATATTCATTGACTGATTGCACAGTCAGCCATAGCACAGACACAGTCTCCCTACGGTGTTGATTTAGGCATGAGTAAGAAGACAGAAATGTGCTAGGACAAAAGGTGGGAGGAAGGATCAGCCACAGTCCCACAACACTTTGATGTAATCGTAATCAGGTCCTAAAGCAGCCATGAAGAAGAAAACAAAGCACATGCTTGTTGTTTCCAGTTCTTGTGATCTAACAAGCCTTTTATGGTTGTTAAAATGTGACACTGAGCCATGTTGAACCAAACAGTCTATTTATAGTTATTTTTGTAAATTGGTCAGCCATCAATAAGGTATGACTAAGGGAAAACCATTACTTTCTTGGCATTTTTGTCAGTTTCTGCCATAAACATTGGAAAAACTCAACTCCTGATATTGAGGAGTTGAAGGACTAGAAATACTGTACTGTATATCAAGGTTACACATATATAGAAGTCCCTATTTTTAGCTTACATTAATATGAATGGAAAACGCATCATTATCTCATCATTGGTCAACATCAGTTTCATCTTATAAAACCCAGAAAACAAAGAACTTATGTGTAATCAGTTTGGAACATCCTTTTAGTGTCTTTTTTAAAAAAAAAAAAAAATTAGTCCTGGATGTTGTGAAGTTTTGTGTCAGTAATTTATTTACATAGCTTTCCTAAATCCTGTTGCTTCATCCAGTACTGTTCTATGACTTATGCATTACTATTTTCATCCACTTCGTGTCACTAGTTACATCAGATACACTTTGGTAGTGTTTTCTAACACTACAGCTGATGTAACTTTTTCTCCATTACAGCTACACTTTTAGTGTGCTTTCATTTTATGTTTTCCTAATTATATCAATGCCATCTTTTTTGGAAAGCTTTGTTCACAAGTCATTTTTATTATTGTTACTCATATTATTGAGGATTCTATCTTCAAACCTTTAGAACAGAGAAGACATCAACAGATGAATAGTCAGAGTTAGATACTCCAAAATGCATGTATTCTGGTTAGTGTCTGTGAAGGCTATGGCTCTTAATACTTTTGCAAATTTCTCCTGAGAGCAGTGATACTAATGAAGATGGTATTAAGCTGATAGTATCTTCTACAGTGGGACTACCCAAGTTTAGTGTTTAGGTACATACTTAATTACCTTAAAAAAATCTTTGTATCTGAAAAGCCAAAATTCTCTCCACTCTTTCATTCTCATGTATAAATGAATCTTTTTTTTCTGAAAACCTTTTCTTTGCAACAGGTTTTGGTTTTGTAAAATTTAAAATATTGCATATTTCTAGCTGTTGGTTTTAAACAGAAGATCCATTTTCATTAAAATGAATTCATTATTGTTTCTTCTTTCATTCTTCATATACTGACAGCTGAATTTGCATGATCCAGATGGACCATTGTCCTGATTCAATAGGACTTTTCTTATGTTAAAGAACCATAAAGGCCAGTGGCATTTTCTTTCCAGTCACATACAGTGGTCCTAGGATATATACATGTTTACCCCAACCTCCATATCTCCAAATGAGCCAGGTGGTGAAAAAGGCTGCCCCTGAGCCTATGAGAATGGTACTAGTTTATACAGCGTGACTCAAAAGGCATGCCTTTTCTGCCTGGAGGTGTGGCATGTGAGGATGTCTGTATGTACAAGTTCTTAAACAATCCTGGAGGACTCAACTCAGCCTTTTGTATAACATATTTCATAAAAGCAGTTCAAGAAAAGCTTAAAATTGATAGAACGATGCAGATAGGATTATTGCTATTGAAAGAGTCATGACAAGAAGGGTACAAGCTTTTGGTATAGCTAAGGCTTGGCAAGATAGTGAGCTGCAGTATTTCAGAAATTATTGTATTTATAGCTAAAATTGCTTGGTGGGCTTTTGTTTGTTCTTGTGCGTGGAATGAGGTTCTTGGTACATCTTAAACGGTGTACATCTGTAAAAGCAGTGGGCTGAAAACTAGAGCTTTACTTCTGTTCCCTGATGTTCTGTAATCCACTATGGTATATCTGTAGGTGGTAATGTTCTCATTCTGTTAAGAAACACAAGCTATTGCTGTCTTTAGAAACTGCAGACAAACACTGAACATTCAACCTCCTTGCTCTCTCCCTCCTTATAAGTTAGTCCCTTTCCCTCTTGTATTTATTTTTACTCCATTCTCTGTTTGTCTTGTTTTAAAATAAACTGTGGCTGAATACACTGCCTTTTGTGATATTGCTGTGAACCTGGGATCAGAGTGGAAGCCTAGAACAAAACCATACAATGGTAGAAGTTTGTCAGGTCCTGCGTCTAGAAAGACCGTATAACACATTCTTGTTCTGCTACACAGGAGAGTGCAAGTGAAAATTAGCATTGTGGGCAACATCACATTCTCTGTCACTGGTAATTCTGTATTTTCCCCTGATGTGTATCTCATTTTACTTTAGATGAAGTAGGTGATTGCTCGTAACAGCAATAACATGTTCAGTTCCAGATCATTTCACCTAACTATTTCTCTCTTCATGAAAAGGGACAGTTAAAGTCAACATCCAAAAGACACAGAAAGTTCCCTACCTAACACTACAAGAAATAAAAACAGAAGAAAAATGTTATTCACCTATTAATTCTTGACATATCAAATACTTCTATTTTTGTTACTATATCTTTAATCAATACACCTTCAACAATGTGACAGCAAGTCAGAAACCACTTGATAGCAAAATCTGGATGTGGTTAACTGAGGGTTTAAGTAATGTTTTCTCCTTTGTGACATTAGAGATATGTACAGCAACACACAGAACCAGACAGTAACAGCTTATTTCCTTCAGAGGGGATTCCTTGCATGCTTAGAAAACAGAGCTTTTCCAATACAGTTGCATCCATAATGAACTTTGGCATTATAGTGTGCTACTATTCCTTTGTATTTCTAAAACATTTCTAGTATAGACATAGTATATATGCAGGTTTAATATCTGCTCGTTTTTAGTTTATGGGACTTTTAAAACCTTCCAATACTCCTCAACAGGCAGTTAATGATTCAAGAAAATGCAAATATTTGCTGTTCTGTTTTTTTTTTCTAGGTTAACAGAATCAAAACTCCAAAGCAGATAGATGAGCTCATAGAAATAGAGAGTGATACGGGAACGTGGTACAGGAGGTGTTTTGTTAGAATTCACACAGAGCTATATGGTGTAAGTAACATAATTTCTATTTGCTCTGTAATAACCATTCTTCTTTTTAATTAGCCCTCAGAAATGGGATGGATTGATTGAACTCGTGCAGGTAATAGCTGCAATATTACATTTTCCATGCAACTGGGAGATTCAGGAACCAGTGTAAGGTTCTGGTTTCCAAACCATCAGAGCTGCAGGTGAATCACAGAGATTGGTCCCAGCTTCTGAGGAGGAAAACACTGTGCTGCTCTTCACCTAAGGGATGGCTAATAGTTAGATTACCAAGCACCACAATACTGGGAATCTGTATCGGTATATTCCTATGGAGAGAGGTGACACATGATGAGGTGAAAAATTATCAGCAGGAACTTGAGGAGTCCAAATTACTTAAAAATCATAAAGTCATGAGTAAATTGTGTAAATGAATGTCAATAAAACTTTCTTAAGGCATCATATCTGAATGTATTTTTAGGCGTGTTCAATGTTTTACAAGAAAATTATGTTAGAGTTATTTCAGAGAATTTAATGCAAGCTCATTGGGACTGTGATCTGTAACCTTTCTTACTTGCTTGCAAAACCAGAATTATGCAGTGTCTTTCACAGAATCACAGAATCACAGAATGTTAGGAGTTGGAAGAGACCTCAAAAGATCATTTAGTCCAATGACCCCGTCAGAGCAGGACAACCTAGAGCAGGTCACACAGGAACGCATCCAGGAGGGTTTTGAATGTCTCCAGAGAAGGAGACTCCACAACCTCTCTGGGCAGCCTGTTCCAGTGCTCTGTCACTCTTACAGTGAAAAAGTTCTTCCTTATGTTCACCTGGAACCTCATATATTCCAACTTGCACCCATTCTCCCTTGTCCTATCACTGGACATCACTGAGAAGAACCTGACTCCATCCTCCTGACACTTCCACTTTACATATTTATAAACATTAATAAGGTCACCCCTCAGTCTTCTCTTCTCCAAGCTAAAGAGACACAGCTCCTTCAGCCTCTCCTCATAAGGGAGATGTTCCACTCCCTTAATCGTCTCTGTGGCTCTGTGCTGGACTCTTTCAAGCGGTTCCCTGTCCTTCTTGAACTGTGGGGCCCAGAACTGGCCACACGACTCTAGATGTGGCCTTACCAAGGCCGAAGAGAGGGGGAGGAGAACCTGGTTCCTGGTTGCCACCCTTCATCCTCTGACAACAGTCTTATATTCCTCCCAAGTGGCCAGCCCCTCCTTCCATGATCTGTATACTCTCTTCTTCCTCTCAAGTTCGCCCAGCAGTTCCTTTGAACCTTGCAATGAAAATTGAGAAAAGTTTCATTCATTAATTTTTAAAAATTCTCAAAAAATATCAAAAATTTCTTTTCACAGCTGTTAAAAATCTAGCTTCTTAAAGCTCTCCAGAGCTATGATGAAGTGTTGTAAACCAAGGTCTGTCACAAAATTGCTTTGCTTGGAAAAATGGCATTTTCCCTATGAAAAAAAGAAAAACCCAGAAAGTGTCTACTTTTATAGTTATTTCTCCAAAATTGGAGTAGTCGAATATTGAGATGTTACAATTTGGCCTTGTTACTAAATCAGCTTTAACGGAGTTGCAGCTTGATTATCTCACATCCTTGTTATCTCACTGGACTAGGCCTTGGGTCAGAGCACCTTCCTTGTTGCACGATGTGTGCTGAAATTTCCTAGGACATACTGCCCCTTTTCTTTAAAAGGAGGAGATCATCTTGAGATAAAACAGAGAGGAAAAAAGAAGGAGAGGAGTATACCATCAGTCAGCTCTAGTGTAGCGTCTCTGACTGGGGGTAGTCCTAGCTTTTCATTGTATAGTTAGAGTACCAACTTCTAGCTGTGGCAGGTTATGATAGATCAAACACCAAGTGTGTTCCTTTTGAATTACGAGATACAGTTTGTCTTAACTCAAAGTAGTGTAATACTGGGAAGTGAGAAGAAAACATTTCTGACAAAATCTCTGGTTTATTTATTTATATTAACCGCTCTAGGTTGTCCTGCTCTGGCAGAGGGGTTGGACTAGATGATCTTTCAAGGTCCCTTCCAACCCCTAACATTATGTGATTCTGTGATTATTTGAGATAGTGAAATGAAGCTACCTTGAGATTAGGAAAGTTTGAGATGGTGAGAGCAGGGGTGAATTAATGGACACAGTCCACAATGTTGTATAAAAATTTTTGTGAGCCAGCAATGTGCTTCTGCAGCCCAGAAAGCCAACTGTATCCCGGTCTGCATCAGAAGAAACATGGCCAGCAGGTCAAGGGAGGTGGTTCTGCCCCTCTACTCCACTCTTGTGAGACCCCACCTGGAGTACTGTGTCCAGGAAATCTTATTGTGTCCTTTCAATACTTAAAGAGGGCTGATAAGAAAGATGGAGAGCCACTTTTTACCAAGGCCTGTAAGTGACAGGTTTGAAAGGGTAACAGTTTTAAACTGAAAGAGGATACATTTAAATTGGACATTAGGAAGAAATTTTTGAAGATGAGGTTGGTGACACACTGAAAGACGTTGCCCAGAGAAGTTGTGGCTGCCTTGTGCCTGACAGTGTTCAAGGCCAGGTTGGATGGGGCTTGGAGCAACTTGATCTAGTGGATGATGCCACTGCCTGTCACAGTGGGATTGAACTAGATGATCTTTAAAGGTCCCTTCCAACCCAAACTATACTATGATTCTATTGAAAAGAAGCCAGAAGGTCACTGAAAACTCACTACCTGTCTATAGCTGGAAATACACTGGTATGAGAAGTACAGCTATGACCCATGTCAAAGAGCTGATCTGCTCTCTCTGATGCCCTGAAGAAGCAAAATCAGAATAAAAAAGATTCTATTATTTAACAGAATTGATCAAAATATGATTTAAGATAAATTTATTTCCTAATGATTTACAGATTTGGTCGACATTTATGAGATGTTTCAACTACCCAGTGAAGGATAATACAATCAAACTTATAGCTGTATGGTTCACCCTGTCTTTTGGGTAAGAGTGGTTGAGATCTTAAACCATTTTTGGTAGACTGCATGCAAATCTCTGTCTCTATGATTATCCTGTTTATTCAGACAGATTTTATTCAGTATCTTTCCACAAAATATGATATTTATTGGTTAGTTTGTCCTTGATTGCAAGTCTGACTCATGAAGAATATCTGCCTCAGAAAACTGGCATTTTCTGGGGTCAGCATCTTTCAATATTTGTATTTTCTGGAGGATTTTATTATGATGGAGCAACTGCTCCATCCTGTAAGTGTCCAAAGGGAGCTGCTTGTCCTCACCTTGCACAGATTTCTGAAAAAGTGAGGTTGGCAACTGAGCTTTTTCTGTTTTTCACAGCTACTATGGCTTATCTGTCTGGTTTCCTGATGTCATTAAACATCTGCAGTCAGATGAGTATGCATCCCGAGTGAAACATTTCCGCAATGAGGAGGTTTCACATTTCGTCTTCAACTTCACACTGGAAAATCAGATTCACAGCAATGGAGAATACATCGATGACAGGTTTAGAAATTTCCTAATATCCTGGCTTGGCTGGAATAATTTAATGCATGTTTGAAAGCATGTCCCAATCATCTAATATTTTTTCTCCATTTGCTAATGATAGATGGTTTTGATATATTTTAATGGGAATTTATTTCTGTTCTCAATTTCTTATACCTTGTGGAGCATGGGAAGAAGTGGACCTGTACATGCCCTGGTGGTTCCTGTGTGAGGATGCTCCATGCACACCCAGTTTCCTTGTCTTCCTGAAAAGCAGACCAAAAAGCCTACATTAACGATACTTCTTTTCACAGTGGGATTCAAAGGTTTTCAGATCAAACACTAGTAGCATATTGTAGGGGGCTGAAGAAAGGCATGCTTTCATCTCCATTGTCGGTTCTTTTCTGGTATCAATGAAAGACACTGCTGTGGAAACGCTGAACATTGAGAGGTTAAGATCTTATCACAGAAAAACAAAAGCTAAACTTTACTGTAAATCAATAAAAAGTATGAACAGCTCTGAAATGGGAAACAACACATTGACAATGCCTTTTATGTTTCTTGATTGGATCCAAATATAATAAGGCTCTATCTGGACTTTACAGATAACTAGATAACTTAGGGAAAAATGAAGTGCAGCTGGTTCAGATATATGTTTTCTCTTAAGAAATAATGCGAATGGTCCCCTGCATGTCATGGTGTTAAGTAATTTTCCATAGAATATCTGTATCCCAGTGAATAAGATTAATGATTTTGATAACATGGGGCTTTTAAAATTGTAAGAACTTGAGTTTTGACACAGGTAAAGGTTTATGCATTGCAGACAAAAAATATATAACATTTATCTCATTTTAAAACTAGCCATAGCTTTCCAGTTCTGCTCCTTTCCCAGAGGCAGATATTCTCCTAAAAACAAAGAGCCATTTGGCATCAGTAACGGACAGCAAGCACTCTGTCAACAGAAGTTTGATCAATTTGAACTGAAAATTCTTGTAAAACACTAAATCTAACATTAATCTACTCTAAAATACTAATTTGCTCTTTCAAATGTGGAAAGTTACTAGGCCTCTAGCAGTTATTTGAGATTCACAAAACATTTTCCACAGGAGTATGAACTCATTTGAGTTCTTGAAATGTTTCAACACTCCACTCACCCTCAGTCTCAGTGTTTCCTTCATGTTCTTTCTTATCTTGAAGATCATCAATACTTGACTTTTTACTTCATTACATTTCTCTTGGGTTTTAATTCAAATAATCGCAAACACAGTTTTAATACAGTCACAGTATATTTTCTGTCCAAAGGTAAAAAGTGAGAATTAGGGCATGTAGTCTGTCATTTCTCTTCCAACTGACTAATCTAATTGCTAAATTTTCTTTGTTATCCTCTAGAATTCGACCACATTTTTAAATTGAAAGTGTTATATGAAAAATAATAATGAGTTGATATTGAATGCCAGCCTGATTTTAATCAGTCTATCATAGATGAGGAATTATATAGTAACTAAAACTGAAAACACCATTCTTCTGATCAATACACAAAGATAATTCATTAGCTAATAAGCATTTTCCTGTGATCAACACAATTATCTTTTGCTGTCCTTTCTCATAAAGATGTCATTCCAACAACTTTATTGGTGAGGCAGTTTAATTCCTACTGTTTTGTAGGTAACATACTTTGTGTGTTCCTATTCCTGCTATTAGCCTTGTAATAAGAAAAATACGTAGCTAATCATACCAGATTTAACTAGAGGAGAGCCAGGTCTGTGTTCAGAAGTCTTTCCCATTTTAACAGTTCTTACTGCCATATAATAATTAAAGCACTTCTTTTCAAACTGTTGCCACTTTGGGTGAATTCTAACAGCAGAACTGCCCCCTTTTAGTTGTAGATTTTTCCATATCTTCATGTGAAATAAAAGACATCACAAAAAATAATGATGTATTATTACATCTGTCTTTTTTTGTTAGCATAATTATGTTATTTGGCAGTATTATACTAAAAAAGGCTTACAGTGTTGTTTTAGTCTGGTAATATTGAGGTAGAAAGCACCTGCTAGTAATACACTTTGTCATTGACTTTTTCTATGAATGACTTAATTGACAGTCATGATCAAAGACCTAGGACTTAAATGAGAGTCAGTAGGAAAGAGGATGTTCAGAAATAAGAAAAGCTACTGATGATTTGTTTATACTTGTTTATGTACACAGTAATTGCAATTGCATCCACAGACACAGGAGTAACACAGACACTTCCAGTTAGATATCTAGCAGTGTAACTTGCAATGTAATTGTTGTGTTCATGTTAAACCATTTTTGAAACAATTTTCTAACACTTGGACTGGTATGCTTTGCATTGGAGCCTGACATGGTGTCCAGGGTGTTCATCTGGAGAAATAAATGTTCTTTAGAAAGTTCTTTCTTTACAGCTTGTTGATACCAGCAGGTGCTTATTTGTTCCAAGAGCCTGAGTTTCTGAAGCATGATCTCCCAACTTCTGACTGTAAAGTCAAATTACAAGCCATAGTGATTTTGCAAGGCTATTCCATGAATATTGGTTTTGGTTGGTGATTAAAGATAAGTAATAACAAAAATATTATCAAAGAAATTGCATTACCCGTTGTGGCCAGTATTTATATGGAGTTATTTGTCTTATTAACACTTTTTCTGAACAATAATATTCTAGAATCAGCCAATCATTAATTGTGTCTCCAGAATGCTTCTAAGGAATCACTGTTCCTGGGGTTGAAATTTTTTAGACCTGTATAGCTGCATCAGCTTGACCTGTTGCTCTTTCTAACATATGAAGGTAGAATGACAAATTATTTGTATTGGGCAGGTTTATTATGATGAAGTTTAAATCAGTAACCTTTGAAGATTCACTTTTTAAGAACTGTGTGTTTGAAGACATTACTTCACTGAACACATACTTCAGGAACTGTACTTTCGTGAATACCACCTTCTACAACACAGGTATTACGAGAAAAAAAACTGAACATCCATTGTTCAGCTGCACATTCTCATCTTCTGTTTATAATTTCTGGATTTCTAGTAAGGCATACAAGAAGCCCTCCTGTGGGAAATAAAATGCTATAAAAAGCAACAGGCCTCTGTAGTGTTTTAACAGAAAAGTGAAAGGATCACACCTGCCCTAGAGATACCACAGGCCTAATATTGGCCCAGTTAATAAACATCTTTTTTATTTTAATCATCTCTAAAGAGATTCATTCTAGAGAGGAGAAAATATATTTACTGCTTTACTAGTAGCTTTAACTAGTGTATTTTTATTTAGTCTAAATGGGACCTGTGAAATACTTTGTCTATTGTGCTTGCTTTGAATTCTGTGTTCAGAATTCAAACGATCTCATCTATAATCATTCCCACTCTCCTAGGTATTCTAACAAAAATAGGAGTTCTTATTTTCATGTGTTCAAACGGAGGATTCTATTTTTTTTTTTCAGTTTAGTAAAACATACCTGAAAGTAGAATGCAGCCAGCAAAGCTTGTTGAAAATGTAGGGCACTTCTTACTGTTTTCATGTAACCCAGCAATCATAAAAATAATAGAGATAGGTTTCAGACCAAGCAATGTCCAGGTTTCTTTGGGTTGAAGGTAGATATTGTTGATTCAGAGTTATAAGGATGACAGGAGGAAGAGAAAAAAAGTGGAAGTATAGAGTGAGATCTCTGAAATGGTATTGAAAGAAGTGAGGCCTAAAGGGTTGCGTGTAGTAACTCATCTGTGTTCAAGTTGGAGACCATGAGGCCTTCTCAGAAATGAAGATTAGTTTAATCTGAAGACTGTAGGAATGTTTGCTTTATAGAAAGTCAAACCAAACTGAGCATGATTGGCAGTCTCATCTGAAAGACTCTCTGATGTGGAAATAGAAGGTCTGGTACCGAACAAGAAGGACTGGTAGAAACTTGCAGATACCCAGTGCTTTTCATGCAAGGCCAACTGGTGCTGAAAGGCCTTAACCAAATACTGTCCAAGCAGAGCTGTAATACATTAATACAACTTGCCTAATTCCAGGCCTTAGTTGCTCTTTTTCATGAGCTTTGTGTATTTTTCTGTTAAGATAAAAAGGTATCAAAATTAACTGCAATAACTAGTTCCATTTTACAAAGCAGTGAAAGCTCTGAGTTGTCACTAAAGTTGTCTAAACTTGGAATGTTTTTAATCAAAAGCTGCACATGGAGTTGGCTGTTAGCTGAAATGTTTATTTTTCTTCTTTCCACAGATCTTGAGCAATATAATTTTTTTGACAGCGAATTGATAAATTGCACATTTTTCCACATCAGGACAGGATGCCAGATTTCTTTCAATGATGACTACAGTGCCTACTGGATTTACTTTGTTAATTTCCTGGGAACTTTGGCAGTGTTACCAGGGAATATTGTGTCTGCTCTCCTGATGGATAGAATTGGGCGGTTAACGATGTTAGGTAGGGGCTTCACCTTGAAACAGCAAACACCACCAAAACCTAAAGCTCTCCCAATAAAGTAGTAGGTTCTCTTTTTAAAGAATTTGGTTCAGAGAGATGTAAAACACTGCTTCTGCAGATACTTTGTTTATGTGGCATCATAAGTGCCATTTTACAAAACCCCCAATTTAGAAACCCTAGGAACAAAAGATTCTGTAACCAGTTCTGTTATGTCACACTATCAGTCATTGCTCTTCCACAC
>VZRW01009992.1:78701-116905 GCA_013398125.1 Aegotheles bennettii | reverse complement strand
CTTCTCACCTCTCCCATCCCTTTGCTCTTCCTCCAGGGACTCCTGCTGGAAGCACCACCCCGGGCAGGCAGTGGAGGCAGCTCCTGAGGCCACCACCTGCCTCATTGACCTGGAGCGTGGTCGGGGACATGAAGTCCTATGGCACCATGGTGGTGGGCAATGGGGCCGTCTCACAACTCACCAGAACCAGAGATGAGAAAAACCAGCCAGGCAGCATCGGGGCAGTCTCCGGGATCTTGGGCCCTGCAGACCAGCAGCACCAGCAGCACGGTGGCACTGGAGCCCTCCCACAGCTCCCTAACACCCGAGACCAGCAGCCCCAGCACTGGTAGCCAGGCGGCTTTAGGGCTGGCCACAGCTCCCTGGCACTGGAGACCCACAGCCCCTGGCACTGCAGCATTGGAGCATCCCACGGCTCCCCGGCCTTTTAGAGCAGCAGCCCCTCCAGCCCCCTTGGGCCCGACTGCCCAAGAGACCACTCCTGCTTGTGACATCGGGGCCAAAAGCCCTACAGCCGGCCCAGCAGACACCATGACAGGAGCTGTGGGCCAGCACCAAGAGCTGAGAGCACCACCCACAACCAAGCAACAGCAGGGCTGTCCCATAGCTCCCCAGCACCAGAGATCAGCAGCACCAGCCAGCTGGCTTTGGGGCAGTCTCTTGGATTTCCAGCACCAGAGACCAGCAGCCCCAGCACCAGCAGCACAGTGGTATTGGAGCCTTCCCAAAGCTCCGTGGTGTCTGAGATCAGCAGCCCCAGCACCGGTACCCAGGCAGCATCAGCGTCCTCCTGTGGCTCCCTGCCACTTCAGGGCAGCCTCAACTCCAGCCCCCTTGGTCCTGACCACCTGAGAGACAGCTCCTGCTTTTGATGTTGGGGCCAAAATCCCTGCAGCCAGCCCAGCAGACACCATGAGAGCGGCTGTGGGCCAGCACCAAGTGCTAAGAGCAGCACCCACAGCCAAGCAGCAACGGGGCCATCCCACAGATCACCAGCACAAGAGATCAGCAGCACCAGCAGCACCAGCCAGGCAGCATTGGGGCGGTCTCTGGCATCTCAGGCACTGCAGTCCAAGAGCCCTGGCAGCAGCACCCGGGAGGCATCAGGGTCTTTTTGTGACACTGAAGGACAGCAGCTGCTCCAGCCCACCTGGGCCTGACCGCCTGTGAAAACTCTCATGGTCAAACTGTTGGGCCCCAAATCCCTGCAGCCGGCCCAGCAGATGCTGTGACAGGAGCTGTGGGCCAGCACCAAGAGCTGAGAGCAGCACCCCCAGCCAAACAGCAACGGGGCCATCCCACAGCCCCCCAGCACCCAGGACCAGCAGCCCCCACAGCAGCAGCCAGGCAGCATCAAGGTTGTCCCATGGCTGTCTGGCACTGGGGACCAGCAGCCCCGGCACTGGCATCAGGGCAGTCTCTCACATCTCCAGCACTGATCAGCAGCCCAGCAGAATGATGGTATTGGAGCCCTCCCACAGTTCCCCAGCACCAGAGTCCAGCAGCACCAGCACTGGGAGCCAGGTGGCATCGGGGTCCTCCTGGGGCTCCCTGCCACTTAAGGGCAGCCTCTGCTCCAGGCCCTCTGGACCGGAGCAGGTTCAAGACCACTCCCACTTGCTGTGTCCATTCTGAAATCCCTACAGCTGATCCAGCAGACGCTGTGACAGGAGCTGTGTGCCAGCCAAGCAGCAACGGGGCCATCCCATAGCTCCCCAGCACCCAGGACCAGCCAAACCAGCACTTGTAGCNTCCACTCTTTTGAGCCGGGGGGCGCCCCCCCCCTCGCTCCCTGCCACTTCATCTTTCACCTTCCTCTGCAACATGAAATGTGAAAAAGTCCTTTGCTGAGGAACATCTGCAGCTGAAATATGGTGATGACCACAGAGAATTTAATGAACGTACACGTCTCGCCCCCGTGATCTCCAAGAGACACAGATCTTACAGAAGACCTGACTTCTCCTCCAGGAACCTACTAACACCCCTCAGTGGACTGACAGGCTTGATAGGCTGAAGATTCTTCTCTGAATTCCCTTTAGGATGCAGTGGGCATGGGGCTGCTCGTGTGTAGTAGGTAGGAAGTAAAGCAATGGGCAAACAATATAGTAGTGGATGGACACTGTGCAGGTCCAGCCCAGCAAAACACACTGAACTGCTCCCTCCACGATAGGGAGGGGTGACAGAAAGAGCAACTCACTAAGAACAGAATTTCTGCTCTGTTCTGGCATAGAGGTAGCAACCCCTCACCATTTGCAACCTTAAAAACCAGATCTCCTGTACACGGTCCTGTTAGAGCTTCACAGCGAGCCAGCTCTTGTACTGCATGGCCCTCCTCATTCCTCCAGCATGCTGGAAAATAGATGGTAGGTACTTACCTTGTCATACCACAGGGAACCAGACACCTGGAGAGTAAGATGGCATCTTTCTGCCCAACAAAACTGAAACAACCCAAGCTCGGTGTTACGGTTTGAGGGGGCAGAGGCAAAAATGTTATGGTATTAGTGCGAGGACCCAGAGTGGGGGGTGGAGTTTAGGACTCTGAGTGAAAGGGCTCCAGGGTGGGGAAAACAGAGGGATCTGCATTCTCTCCCACTTCCTGCCAAACGCTGTAAAAGCCAGGAAAACAGGGAGTCCTTCCCTTCTTTCCTGCTCTCCCTTGCCTTCTTGCCCCACAGAGACTTCCTGGAGAAAGGAACCCTGCCTTTGCCATCAGCTCCCCACGTGCTCTGCAGGAGCCGAATCCATCAGGTGCTGGGAAGAGCTTTGGACCCTTTTCCCTGCACCAGCTTTGCTGTGGGGGACTTTCAGGAACTTGTATCGGTGATCACTGGGATCGGGTTCTGTACATACTTGCATATTTTGTTCCTCACCCCACCTGTTACTCTCCCCCATTTCATTAAACCTGTTCTAGTTTTAATTTCCAACCTTGAAGTCTCTCTTCCTTATTCCCCTTTTATCTTCCCCTGGGAGGTGGAGGGCAGTAATAGAGGGCAATGCTGTTCTCGGGGTTGTGGCTCACCCTGACCACTAAACTGAGACACTCGGCTACACTCATTGTGTTGGGTATGATAAGGGAAGCCCAAGGGCTTGCTGCAGACCCTTAGGTAATCAAAGAAGCTGCTTCCCTGGACCTTAAGACAACTCTGCGCTACAAGGAGTGATGGGAATGATTTCTTTGTCAGACAGAAAGGAATCAGCACTGCTTGGCTCTTCCCCTTTTGCACCGTTTTGTGCAGCAGCAGAGGCCGAGGGAAACAAGGAATACATTGGTTACCTGCAGCATGTTGCCCTCTAGAGTCAGGGGTCAGAGAGGCTGCTTGGTCCTAGAACCAGACATCACCAGATAGCCCTTTTCTGTCTCCGAGGGGGCACTACACCAGTTCTGTGATACAAGGCATTGCACAAGCAAACTTCTCATTGGATCTGCAGACATCTTAATTCCACATGCATTTCTACTACCTCCTGCAAAGAAATGAGAAGGGGAACAGAAGATGAAACAGGTTAACCAGTAACAGATTTAGGCCATGCATCTGCCAAGGGGCAGGACATCAGAGGTAAACTCAGAAATTCCTAAGTTTACATGTTCTTGTTGCCAGTGACCAAAAGGTCTGGCTTTGTCCAAAAAGCCAAAAGCAGGCTGTGATAAACAGCTGTGTGGCTAAAGCATTTGAACAACATCCTACACTCCAGAAGGCCTCAGGTCAGTGTTCCACAATCTCAGAGTTCTCAGGGTGCACATCAAAGGTTTTATTTTCAGTATGAAAATATAGATGTTTTTTATCCACGTGTGCACACACAGAGGGCAAAAACCCTCCTCAGGGAACAGATCCAAGAGGAGCCTGCAGGGATTCTTAAGAGCTGTAAACGAAATTTGCTACTTAAGAGCAGTGGTGCCTCCCACTAAAACAGGACTTGCTATTAAGCAAATGAACACATTGAAATTAATAACAACACGAGAGTGCAAAAAATTACACTGCAGTTCTGAAGCCAAATGCCAGTAGCAAAACCTGCTTCCAACAACAGCACATTAGAAACACCGAAACACAGGCGCTTTTAAACAGAACAAGTATCAAACAAGTGTACAAATCTGTAATAAGTCAAACTTTATTGTAAACCATCGTACAAGGTAATTACATCGGATACCCTTAGGAGTTGAAGGGAACACCACTGGTTAAACAATATGGTCCAAACAGAGGGCAGCAGAATACAGCTGTTGCTTTTGCTCACATAGGCTACACTCTGAATTTACTCACAAACAAACCCCACATTCAGTTTGAGACGGATACCCACGTGAGACAAAACACCTACAAAAAGAGTCCCTTTTTTAAAGATACTGCAGTTTTACTTTGTAAAACCAGAGTAGTCATTTTCAGTAACTGAACTGGAAACTACCTAAAAAAGTTTGCACGCCTATGCTGTAGATCTGCTCTCACTCCATGTGGCTGAATTTATGCGCTTCCATTACTGGTTTCTCCCGTAAAAAGCACAGCAAAGTTGCAAACGTGAGTTAGTCAAGCACAGTGGCAGAAATTCCTTATGATGCTCAGCTCTCAGCAGAGTGGGAGAGCCCACGCGTCCCTCTCGAGGCACAGCTGGAATCAGAGCCAGCACCCAGGAGAGGATCACTTTGCATTGCTCTAATTTGCAACTCAGTTTCTGAGTTTTCCCTGAAGAAAAGCTATAGTACATTTTAGTTTGCAACATTAACATACAGCACTTACCTACTTAAAGTAAGACAAGGGGACCTGAACATATTAAAGCCAGAACTTGAAAACCACGTATTTGACAATACCAGTGTTTTAAGTTTATGCAGATGTGTCACAGGTCAGATACTAGGAACAGTAAATACATTTAGGTTGACCATTCGTGGTGAATTCAATCTCCAGCAATGCTTGTGCGTCTCTTCTGTAAGTTACAATCCCTCTCTCTTACTTTGGCATATATTACACAGCTTGTTTTCATTAAACAGAATCATATTTTTTTGAGCACAGCCTGAACTGAACCTTTGCTGTGAGTTGTCCTAAAGTACATTTACCAGGCATAAATTTAGAGAGCCAATCTGAGGACAATGCAAACGCCATCACGTTGTGATACTATTGCTGGATCAACTCTTTATGAAAAAAATTATTATTTCAGACTGTACTGCCAATACATTTCAATGAACAGTAAGACATAGTGAAGCACTACGCAAATACTTCCTTCTCACACAGAGCACTTGTCCTACTTGTACCTGCTGCAAGAATCCCAATTTTTATCTTAAAGAGGGAAACTGCCAATTTCGTATTTTCCATCTCTTTCACATGGTAACAAAGAATTAATAGAAAAAAAAAAATCCCAGTTTGTTATTTGGATATGGTCATGAATAAAATTTGTATTTTTGAGAAAGTTAGAGCTGATTTTTCCTGTCTGAAGATCTGCTCCTACGGTTACTCCTGTGGTATCTAAAATATTTCTCTCTTTGGCTTATAGTGCTTTACTACGTCATCTTGCTAGGCATATCAAAATCTCAAACCAAGTGACATTTAAGCACTTAAGACAGGAAAAATTAGGTATTCATACCTCGTTGCCATGACCACCTTCAAGAAACTGCTCCATAGTGCTTCACGATGTTTTGTACTTGGTCAATAAGTTTGAGGTCTGCTCAAAACAAATATTCTTACATGATTAAGGCCATAATTTTATACTGACACCTCACAGACTAAACACGAGACTGAAAATAATTTTGATAATTTAATTAACTGGAGAAGAGGAGGGAAAGGGAAGATAAAACAAGAGCTCGTACGGTTAAATTTGTGTGCGCTGCTCAGTTCTCTGACGGCTGACGAGGACAGTGATGGCTGTGCCATGGCATGCAGCACATGTTGAACAGCTTTATTTCACTATCTGAAATAGAACAAATCCTATGCTAAAAAAATAAATGCTGACATTTGCAACATGAGCCAGGCCTAGCTCTTAAATCCCTTTGGAAAAGTGAGCTGTATGAGACTATTGATGAAAATCAATTCCTTGAAGTACTGTGCTTTTGGAGGTATGCACCCACCCAGTGGTAAATAGTCAAGAGAAGATGCAAGTCACACAATCAATGAAAAAAACAAAACCAAAAAACTAAAACCCTAAATAGGAGGCAACGTTGATTAGGGACATTTCCCCATCCCCCACCCCCCATTTGAGAGTAACTCAATTAAGCTTCTGTTGTCATTAGTTTCTAGACACAGTCTGAAAGAAACACTAGTACTTAAACTTATTGCAGTTATTACATTTCAGTGCACAGTAACAGAGGTCAGTGGCTCAACTAAACTCACAAACGTTAGGTTTGGTAAAATGTCCCTTCTAGCTGGCTGGACACGCAGAGGTGTTCCTGAAGTCTCAGAACATTGTGTTCACCTCGGCAGCCAAGCAGTGAAAAGGAATGCTGGAATAGTGAAAATAAGTACGGGAGCGCACAGTTCAGTATTTACTAAGGCCCAAGAACCCCATTTAAGTGGTCTGGATAATAAATCACATTAAGACCTAGTAAATCTATAAAAAAATGTAAAAAATCTTAAAAAGTTCTGAGCAGTTTTCCAATGAAACTGTTTGGTTTAAGGCTTGGAACATTTCTGGTGTTCAGATACTACAACAGATTTGTACTTAAGATCTGTTGCCACTTCTTTGACACATCACCTTGTCCTGCACAAGGTTTAGTTAAGCAAGGAAAGCTGTCGGAAACAATAATTTAGAAGACATGCAAAGCAAAAGGATGTCACTGAAAACATGTCTGCTAGGTTTCAGATCAGCATGTGGTGTCAATTATCAGAAGACAAGACAATAAAAAAAAATAAAAATCACAAGAATTCTGTAGTAACAACTGTATTATACCTCTTGGGGGTCTTTTGTTTGGTTGGCTGGGTTTTTTTAATACTAAAGGATAACCAGACTTTATGGAAACTGAACTGGAGAAATCTTCAGCACATTAAATAGAAGATTGCTCTTCCAACGAAAAACAAAGGAGAGAATTATTTGCAATATTGCAGCACAACTGCTTCAATCAGATCACCGTCCTGTACCGCAGGCCCTATGTAAGGAAAAGAGTAAGGAATGCTCCATCTCTTTTGGGTCTTCTGAGAGGCATGTACAAGAGGCTTGCAGAAACAGAAATAATTAGAGTATTCCATAGATATTAACTTCAGAAATAACCTATCACAGCAGATTTTTGTTATACACTAAAGTGCACGTTTGTCAAATATGCAAACACCACCTCCTATTAAAAAAGTATTTTCAAATTATGTGGTCAAAAGCAGACTTAGGACTGCATTTTTAGTGATATTTGGTGACTTCAGCAGTGACAGAGAGCTTTTCCCTTTTCAATCCCTTTGTCAAACCAGGACACATGGACAAGTAAGATTTTCACTACAAATCATTTGACCTGTTCTGCACAAGAAAAAGGGAACTTTTCTCTGACAAAGAGAATCTTTAAATACAACTGTATGAAAATATAACTTAAATATAAAATAGTCAAATAGATTTGAGGAGACTTGGAAAAAAAAAATCTTTGTTCCACCTATTAGTTCCATAGGTACCCGGAGGCAAGTAAACATTTGTACTTAAAAAAATAACATTAAGTTACAGCTTGTAACCATAAACTATTCTGCTCTAGGAATTATATGCTGCAAAAGCCAGTTTTAGTAATAAAACACACTCCTTTAACTTAGTTGATTCTGATGCCTTTTTGAGAACATCTTAACTGCATCATCAGTAACCATACGTGACAGACTGCTGTATCTGCTTCTGTGATCTTCTCTGAAATGACAGATACAAGTTTCCTTTAGCGACTAGTCCTTAACAATACTGTTTTTCACACGTGGTGAAAAGACATTCTTGCATAATTGGTCAGTGTGTCTGTAGTGCAACTGAACTGGAAGTCTTCCAAACATTTGCATTCTGTTGGTAGACCCTGCTTTTAAGCCAGTTTGTATGAAAAGGGAGATGCAACTGCAACATTAAAACCCACTGACTGAAGTTTTTGCCATGAAACCTGCAAACACACAGGTCAGGGAATGTGTCATACAGGCAAACCAAAACGATGCTTCTTTTTCTTTATGGGCTTTAAGTTCGTCAGTCTACGCAGGTCCTCTTCAGCATCTGACTCCTCCATCTCATCATCTGCTGAAATAAGGATCTAAAAAACAAATTATGGCTTCTGAGTAACACAGATCCAAGTCACATTCTTTCTTTATTCTACTGCTAACCTTTAACTTTTTTTATGCTTGCAAAGCACTTTATTATTTGCTCAAGAAAGAGCCTGCAGAACATAATTTGGATTTACTGCCAGTACATCAAATAACATCACACATCCTATCCGGAACCTCCAGTAAATTTCAGAGAAGGATGCATGTGTATTAATCTCTACTACAATCACTCACTCTAAATCCAAAGAAGTGATTCCAGCACCTCCAGAACAGTGGGGGCAGCTAGCTGTTAAAACGAGAGAATGTGTAGCTCTCTACCCACACTGGTAATACAGCAGTCATTCTATTAAAGAAAACCCCATATAAACAGTACTGTCTATGACACAGAAAAGTTACATTAACCAACTAAAGCTAAAACAACTTACCTTCACAGATACCACCCATCCTTCAGGTGAACTGAAAACTGCCCACTTAATATAATGTAGAATAAAATTATGCTAGGGCAAGGATGTAAATACTTCTCCAAAATCAGGCCAGTTGCCTTCACCAGCGTCCTCTCACTTTAAGCTATTAACTCCTATTTAATTTAGAATTGTCTGTTAGTGTTGTATTCTGTGTGGAGTTTTTTAGAACTATTTGTAACAGTTCACCTGTGACATTTAACTATATTATTATGTCCTCCTGCTCATCTGGGACAGAATTAACTACCACGAGTGGTGCAACAATGCCATTTATCTTAACTGGTTTTCAACTGCAAATGCTAGGAACTTCTGTTAGAGGTACATGCAAAGAAAATCAAAACTAAGCTGACAGTGTTACAATTAAATCAATGGTGTGAGTGATGAACTGGAGTGATATTGCATTAATCGCAAAAATAACTCTACATACTTCTGACTCTGACTCTTCATGTGATGCTGCTCTCCTGTATCGGACTTTACTTCCATTTCTTGAATCTTGTCCTGCTTCCTTTTCTTCAAGTTTAGCTTTTGTCTTCCCTTTCTTCATAAGAAAATTATCTACTACCCAAAACATGAATGCCTGTTAAAGAGAAAGGGGAAGTGACAGTTCAGTTTCCCTCAGAGTAGCATATATTCATTGAGTCAGTACTTGGACAGAAGCAGGAGAACTTGACAATAATTCTGAATTGGCCAAACTGGTAAAATCTAGTATAGGCATACAGTCATGTGGCTTATTACACACTGTAATGCTCTAGAACACAGCTACTTTATTCCTTCATAGAAAAGAAGAATATAAGAAAAGTAGCTGCTATTTAGAGTGATCATATATTAACTCTTCACGTAGAAAGGTGAACAGTTTAGGCAAGCATCTTAGTGCAACAGACTTTTGGATCTCAAAGGATAAAATTCATGCTTGAACAAATTAATGAAAGAAAAAACCCCAAACCAACCAGCAATTATTAAATGCAAGGACACCCACTATCTCTGGCTCTGGTCCCTAAAGCCAGATTACTGGAAGAGTATACTTTGGGAAGGATGAGTGCACAGTTGCCCTTTTCCTCTGCTCCATCATAGGCCAGCCACTATCAGCTATACAGACACAGGATACAGCTATCATTAGACCAACTGCATCCTAAAGCAAATTTCGTTGTAATTTTATAATCTCTATGTCACTATTTCAGTATTACCTTCAATCTACTGAAGTCATCAGCCTAAAGAAGTCTGTGAGGCATTTCTGCACCTCTCCTGAGCCTGGTTATTTAGCTCAATATGGATTTCAGCTTCGTAAAATCTACATATCCAGACATTTTACCCATTCTTTAAACACCTTTCCTCTTAAAAATTAACTTAAGTAACAAGGTACACTGTGCTTTAAGGACTAAAATTAATTAATTCACACATGGCAGAAAGATATCCAAGCAAATGTCTCACAGAAGCATGCAAGTTGTACTAACATTAACAAAGAAGGGAACTATCAGCATGACGATAGCCAGCTCCAACTGGGGGTTCTCTATAGGATTCAATAAAGCTACCTGTGAAAAGAAAAGAAGTTCAGATCATGGCACCATGTGCACATAACTGGATTAGTACATGCAATTTCTGATGTACTAGCTAATACTACAGAAATAATTCATAAGGACCAAAAAAGGACAGCTTTGTAGAAAAGGAAAGTACTTGGGACAACTTATAAATTACCACAGATAAGTAAGCAGGGCTGGTAGGAAACTTATTTCTGTCATCTTTGTGTACAGAAGCCTGAAGAACTGTGTTAGAATAATCTTGAACATTTTACAGTTCCATATTCCCCATCAACATGTCCGAAGTCCCATCTTCAGGAAATTTAAACAGACCAGCATTTCACAAAATACACAGGAAGGAGAAGACAGAGCTCCCAAAGTAGTACAGAGCATAAAACAGGGACTAACTGGTTTCATTGGGCTATAGCACCACGCACCACCACTCTGAGTATTACACTGCACAGAGTCTATCAAAATAATTACCCAGTTATCAGCAACAGCTTCACTAACCCATTGGAAATCACCAAAATTCTACAGTTTAGACCAATTAACAAGGTCAGGCAAAGAAAATTCTTTAAAATACTTAAAAAAAACAACCAAAATAGCTTTAAGTAAGGGTTAAAGACTTAAGAAAAGGAAGAACCACTTAGTAGCTCAAGAGCACTCAGACAGGAGATAGAATAATACTTTATATATTGCAGCATATAAAAAAACCTTCAAAATATGACAGAATATTCCTGGCAATGGATGGCAGAAAGCCTAATTAGCAGCATCTTAAACGAGCTAAAAGAACATACCACTGCCACAGAGAAACAGCATTAACTCTAGGCAGCTATGCTGCTTGAGCCAAACCAATGGACACTATTAGAAGTTTATTGCTTTACAGCTTCCACCTGAAATTCATTTGTCTGTAAAACGCTGTAAAAATACAAACCTCTTTCCACTGAGGTATAAGCAGCACTATAATGATGATGGTTTTCTCAAATGTCATAATCATTATGTACAGAGCACACTGGCCCACCCAAGCGCTGCACTGCAGTGGGTCACCTGCAAGAAAGAAGAAAGGCTCAATATATGCATAGGGTTGATTTTACTTCACAGTTGTAAAATTACATGTCTTGAATGAACTAACAAATCATCAGAAATCTCGTTCCTCGCAAAAGCTGAAAAATTTTGAATTCTCAGCAGCAACAACTGTAGCAGCTTTTTTGGAAAGTGTTGGGCAATGAAAAACTAGTCCCTACTAATGCACACTGCTTTCATGGGCCACTTTGCAGAAGCACATTTATAGACAGCTCTTGAACAAAACACCTGTGATTCCTCTATCCTGTAACTTCCCTGTTCTTCAAACCCTGAGAAATTTTCTTAAGAAAATGCCAACTCACAGATAAATTTTACTCCAAAATAAGTATTAATTGAAAAAAGAAATAATTTTACTCCAAAATAAATTTTAAAAAGCATTAAAGTACTACCTACCCTATATGGCTATAGGTAAGTTGCTCTGCAACTCACAAACGAAGAGCTAGAGGAAAAAGATGCACCAAATACAATTTCTAAGCTTTGCCATCTGAGAAGCAAAGACAAGTAAAAAGACCACAGCGCAATTCAGTTGCCAATAGAGTTCATTGTCACCAAGCGGGATTTAGTCACCTGTTTTCTATTCGTAGAAGCTAAAGAAGCCTAAGAGAAGAAGGGAAGGAGAACGCAGGGAACATTCTTTTCTGTACAGCTCATGACTGCTTTTCTCCTCTTTGCACGCTCAAATATATTAACTGGTTCTGCACTTCTATTAAAACCCAGCTGCTGATGTAATGAATCCAAAAATGCAAAACTGGAAATATGAAGACAAATCTGATAAACTTAAAAATTCTGACATAAAAAAGCCCTGGAGGGAGCGCCATGCTAATTTGTACATAAATCAGCATGCAGCACTGTTCTGCTGTACAAACAGCAACCATTTATGAATACTGATATTCTGGTACCCATTCTTTCCTTGAGACATATTTGCTTAAAAACTACCCTCCATATAAAGAAGAGGCTTTTAAAACCAGCAGGACATTGCTATTTTTGTGACAGCTTCAAGTAGTGAATCACCAGGGATCAAGTAATAGAGCTAAGAGGGGAAATGAGCTCACAGTGAGAATTAACTTGAGACAAATGATTATTTGGGCGCTAGAAACACCCATCACCCATGTAAGCCAAACATCCATATTTAACTGCAAAATACTAAGTCTAGTCATGTTTGTGACCCCACAGGACTGCACTTTAGTCCCCTTTTCTACCCTACTTAATTTAAGAATCTTATGAAAAATAAGACAAGATATTTCTTGGGGCCAAAGTGAAAAAAATTAAAATTAAAAATTTAAAAAATGGTAATTTGAGGGTTTTCACTTCACAGAAAACAGTAGTACTGAACAGAAGAGGGCAGCAAACAATCCAATGCAACTTGTCTTCCTTAGACAGATTTCTTACATAGGGTCTAACCTTACTGCACAGCCATTACTAGTAACTTTCCATCTGCTATCTAATTTGCTTCATTACCAGAAGCCTCTCCCACATGATTATGGAAATACAGATCTACAATCTGCTTTTTAACAGCCCTTATGATAGCTTGATTAAAAAACCAACACATGCAAGTCAAGATATCACACTAATGAAGATACAGAAAAGAAAGTTAGTCACTAATGAAATATTGGATCTGATACTGGAAAGAACAACTAAGTAAAGAGAAATTATATAATTCCATACATCACTTATACACACACACAAACACAAGAATTATTTGATAAACAAGTTTAGGCACTTTGGATCTCCTAGCTCAAAATGACAATAATGGATCAGTTGCAGACCACCTCCACAGCAGCCCACAGGTAACAAGTTCATTTATTAATAGCTCAGTTACTGCAGTCACAGACACCTCGTAATTAACTACAATAAAAACAGGTTCATTTGGGAAGTCAGTAAGAGATAGAGACAAATTTCAGAAGAGTGAACATACTCCCCACATCTTCCCATCCACACAAAACCACTTATTGTGAAAAGGACACTAAAATGACAGAGGAGAACAGATTACACAAGAAAAAAACAGAATGCCCTTAGGAAGAAATAAAATCTAGGATTTGACATGATTACAAGTCCCCGCCTGTAACTGTAACATACACTACTAAGGCTTTGGCTCCGAGTGGAAAGCCAATTTTGAAAGCTGTTCAAACATCTTTGAATGGCTTCAGCCAAATCAATCAGAAAAAGGGACTTTGGGCAAAAGGTCTTGACGCTCAGTCAGGTGGTGCAGCTCAGCAATGTCTCAGCTCCTTCCTTGCCCTTTTCCCTTCCCCAGGCATTGGTGCTTACCTAATCCCTTAGAGACCCACATCTGGGGACTGATCTGCAGGAACTATTTACTTTTCTACATATGGGGAATTTTCTGATGGTTTAGCTCTCTGAATCAGTTCCCTGAAGAGTTAGATGTGCACCAGTCCAAGAAAAAGAGTGGAAATATTGGACTGTGGCATGTGGGAAAAAACCAAATAAACAGGGTTGTAGCAGTGCTGATTTAAACAGCTTAAATGTAAATCAACTCTACTCTAAAAGATACACATCAAATACACATTAATCTAAGGAAAAATGCCCTAATGGTATAGGCAGTTATTTCTCCTAAGACAGATGCTTGTCATCATCTCTATTTTAAATGTCTAACATTAAAGCCAATAGCAGTTAATGCTATTTGATTTAATTGTAAACTTCCGAGCTTTAAAAGTACTTCAACTTTGCAGGGCCTTTATTTATTTATTCTTAATTCAGTCAGCCACTTAGGATCATTAAAAACAAAGAAACCTACAAAACCAAAACACCTACCAGTGATAATTATGAAACTGCTGTGAAAGCTTCTGATTTGTTAGGCAAACATTATTCTAACCATGGGGTTTTTTTGTTTGTTTTTGTCTCTGATAAAAAGGCATAGCTCTCTTATAAGGCAATCTCTCCCCCTCATTCCTATCTCAAAGAGCTTCACATGTAATTCTTAGCATCTATACAGAACCTTCATTCCCAGCCAGCTAGACTCCACAATATGAAAATAACAGGCTGAACAGAATTAAATGTTGGTGTTGAATACATGTGATACTCAACTGCATCTATAAATCTGCAATTTCTGCAGATCAGTGGACTTTTGTGGCTAACGTAATGGAAGATAAAACCCACTACTTCACACAAAAGTGATTTCACTAGTCTATCCCTCAGCCTGTTCAGAAGACACGTGCATTTTTCACCAGTGATACAAGCCCTGTGTGCAGTTACAAATGACTGTTACTTGCAGACAAGCACAGGCCATCTTGCCATTCTCTTCACTGGAGGTATGTGGCTATTTACGTTAAAGAGGGCTGGCAGAACTCTTAGCCCATATCTTCAGACAATGGCACGTGCTTCAGCGAAAGCTTTAATACAAAACAACCTTTCAGCTATCATTTATTTAAAAACACTTCAGAGTGAATTTATCATGCTGTTATTTTTTCCATGAGATTAGCCACTATTGTAATTTGTTCAATAACTCCTAAAAAAAAAAATATTCAAGCAGTTGTTCCAAACTCACTGAATGTGTAGAGACTTGTGGAGCTTTCTAACATGGAATGGGGGTGCTGAGATACATAACTTAAAAGAACCCTTGTGACAAGTGACATATTAAAATGACCACTACAATCACTGTATAATGATTTTAACATGAGTTAACCACTAGCTGAAATATTCAGAGATCCTATCCTGAAAACCATTTCAGTGCAAGAACAGAAACATTTACCATATTCACCAAAGCGAAGGGACTCCCACTGCTGCCATTCCACAATGCTGCTGACTGCACGTATGCCAATGTAGATTAACAGCATTCCTAATGTGGCATCTAACAAGAAGTTGATAAGATACCTGAAAGGAAAAATGTAAAAGACAGCAAGGAGCAAGGGTCCATTTTCTACAAGTTCAGTGTATTTTAACCCCACAATTGATAAAGGATCTGTATATATGTTGAGAAGCCAGGGTGTTGAGAATATAATTTACCCATTTCTGTAAATACATACTCTATATGAACTCCAGTATTCATTTCACTCCTTTAAATTAAAACTGGATTTCCCTTTTACTATTGCTCAGTTCATGAGCAGGGAAAACTTCTATTTGAATAAAACTAAAGGAATAAAAGGAACAAAAAGAGAAGTTAAAGACACCTCAAGGAATTTGAAGGTAAAAACCCCAATCCAAAATACTTTCATTCCAAGGGGGAAAGACACCACAACCAGACAGTTTTTCTTGCTCAAGGGAACCCTCTCCTAGCCTCACCAAGGAGCAATGAGGAGTGAAATACCGTGCCTGGAGAGTCCAGTCACTATCTGGGCCAAATTACTTTGTGTTAGGAAGAAAAATGATTTGCTTTCTTGCACTTCCGTTCTTGTCCAATAAACATTTGAAATAACCAGGAACAAGACTTCCCAGAAAAAACCCCAAACCCTAGCAACAAACCACCCCTCCATGGACCCACAACTACTGCACTACTGATTTTATTGTTTCAAGAAGAGCTTCTGGGATCTTACCTATGTGTCAAGAAACCAGAGATTGCTATGGGTTTCAAATGAATTCTTAGATTCATTAAATGGTGTAGCCAAAATTCAGAGCATTTTCTAAGTCAGCTTGGTTTATTTACTATCACTGATTTTAGCTGAACAAAACAGCAACTGACAGAGCCAGCCAAGACACAGTAAATCCCTGCTACTAAGATTCTTATTTGGTAATTCCAAATACTTAAGGTAAACTCCTGAGTCTATAGGAATTTATCTGCAGGGATAAAAACAGCAAATCAGAGACCTGTGGGTCTACTGCTGGCTGCAGAGACAAATCCACATGGACAAAACAGTATTGGAAAGTGGAAAGCAAAGACAGAATACGTGCATTCAAAACAGTAAGGGAGGAGCTGTTCTGACCCTCAAAATCCCATTCAAGAGCAGCTCAAAAATAAAAATGAAGCGGACTTGCCTTGCTTCAGCCAAGACTTACCCATAAACTTTCTAAAAACCAGTTATTTTCTAATAGTCCTATGTCAAATCAGAATTCTAATGAACTTCGTATTAGACAAGCATTAAAATCAAGGTTTAGTGTTTGGCAGAGGAAGCTCAGCAATCACAAGTCATTTTAAAGCCACAAGGGGCTGCTGTAAGTCCATAGCAGGAAGGCAGCCACCAGGAGCAGGGAGAAGAGATGTGCCAACACCTATTTCACATCGAATTACAGCTCACAGCGCAGGCCAAGTATGCCTGATATTCCCAAGCACGTCAGGCTCACTACATGTAGGCAACCTGCTCATTCTGTGATGCACTGCATTAACCCTGCACACGTGTAACTGAACACAAAACAACAACACCAATTGCTGCCACTATCAGATAAATGCATCTGGCCAAGAGTTCAGTGAGTAAAAGGCAGGGGTTCATACAAACTTCCTGGAGTACCACATACAGCCAGCTGAGCACTCTGCACTACAGAAGAGTGCTGTTTGCTTTTTCTATTTAAAATTCTTCAAACAACCACCCATCTGCTTTAACAGATGTTTTATCAGCTTTGATATTATCACACACCTGCCTGAATTACAGCACTAAGTTCCCAAACTAACACATGGAAACTTCCAGCTGTAGTTCTTTCCAAGCCGTGAACCACTATGTTTTCTAAAACCACATTTTTCTGTTTTTGTTCTGAAAAGAACCCACAAACTACAAGCCAGGAAAGAACAGAAAACTATCCACGTTTGAATTTGCTGAGGAAAATTATTATTATTTAAAGTCACAGACAGAAACGTTGCTTTTACTCACTAATTTCGACCCACTCACACACTTAAGATATACTTTTCCCCAGAAAGGACAAGTGCTTTGGTTGATACAACATCCTATTTTTTTCTGCTAACAAGGAGGACTTGCAACACTGACTGAGAAATTACACAGCTGCACATTGTAACTTTTGTTATCCTGAGAAAAGTTAACAACAGGTCTCTACCTCACCCTCTCACTTGTTTTGTGTCATGTTATGCTTACATCAAAAGTGGTATTTGAAAAGAGTTCTGTAGACTGTATTAAAACAGGCAGAAGAAAACATGTTAACAAGCCTTTCATTTTGAAAACTCAGGACAAAGTTATTTTAATTTTAAAATATTGTAATAAACTATTGAGCTTTAGGCTTTAAACACTGACAATTCTACATGTGCTTTGGTTAGCTATATATTCAAATATACTTTAAAAATGGAATGAAAGCAATTTGCACTTGCCAGTTTTTGCATCTACCACGAAACTCTGAAATCTGTAAGAAAGGAAAAACCCACAATGCCTGGTATTATTGAAACTGCCATAATTACAACTTAAACTTTACAGTTGGTGTGTTAAAATAAATGCATTTTCCCTACGAAAATGCTTTGTGGCAGTAAGAGAAAAGCAGTGTTTACTTGCACATTTATAGCATGTGTGAACACAAAACAAACCAAGTAGGAATAAGGGAAATAAACCAGGCTTGTGGAACAACACAAGCGTATTCCTCGAGCTGTGTACTCCTTTGTTTACCAAAGGACAACAGTGAGCAGATGCCATTGAAGGAACTGGATTGGTTTTAAAGGGCAAATTACTAGGCTTTTAAAAGTAATTTCACAGCTTCTATTACCAGAAACGTGTAAGCTACTTTGAGCATGAACCCTATCAAGAACAAACCCAAACAATCACCATTTGCTTCAGGAGTTCCTGTAAAGAACCTGACAAGGTCTTAGTCATAAAATCTTCAGGTTTAATATACTACAGTGGAATGCTTATCTACTTAGTCACACTGCTCCAAGCGTGACATTGCAAAATTAATTTTTGTACTAACTGCCTGGGTACCGAGCAAGATTTCCTGCTTTTCACAAAATGAAAATGATACTGCAGTAGGTAATGTAGGTTTTAGAAAAAAAATACAAGCATGAATGATTTTTGCTAAATATCCCTGAAAGCAACCTCACTTCATATTAAAGCCTTGCTGCAGCAAACAGTACAGTTGGAGGTGCACAACTTCACATTCGTTTCTTTTGGTCCCTAGCACCTCCTTCAGTAAACAGCCTCATATTACAACATGCATCCGAAATCCTCATTCATTAACCAGAGGGGGAGAAGTAGTAAGAGTTTACCCTCAGTCTAAAATATCTACATACAGCCCAGAAAAACTTTCCCAGGTCCTGCCAGCCATGAACTAAAGGAGCCTTGATTAACGAAGCTTAAACCACTGTTTCTGAAAGTGACTGATTTTTACCATGAAAATTGGTTTCTCAGCTGTATCTTGCATTATTGTCCACATACACAATCAAAATCAACCACAAAATCTCCATAAAGTCCAATTATTCTGACATTTAAAACTCACAGTGAACAAGGGTCTTCTTCTGTAAGGTCTGATAAATAGACATTTGCGAAGTGGATGAACAACATCCCTATGGCTTGCTTGGAAGTATCTAAAAACCTGTATGGAGTAAAAGAAGTTTTTAAAACACACAACTGTTTACAACACAGTCAGACAATGCACATTTATTTTAATTAAAATTCCACCTCAAATACTCATTTTTTCTTAAAATGAGAACAACAGATGACACAGTGTCATGGTATTCAGATTATTTAACAATGGTCCATTTAAAATTTTCCCCTTTTTTTTCCTTGAATGTTGTTAACAATAAATCAACTCATACTAACTTGAAAACTTACCACTGTAAATTTAAAGTCTAGGGATATCCTCTTGGTATCACATGCATTATCCAGGAGCTAATCCTCACTAAACCCAGCTAAGTCTTTAATAGCCCCCAGTAAACAATGAGTATCCCAGCCTCGCTAGGTATTTCAGCCCTTTTATGCTTATGCATTTTTAGCAAGTTTATGGCACAGACAAAAATAAAATCCTCATCACACACTTGAACAATTTACTAGCTGGCTGATGAGTCCTTTGTCTATTGTACTTCGCCGAAAAGCCAATGTATCTTTCACCTGAAAGCATGAAGCAGTCACGTGAATTTTATCTGTAGTACAACAGCTTAGAACACAGTGCAAAAGAATTACGACCTTGAAAGCATTATCTCCAAAGCAGGTGACAGAGTTGGAGAGAAAATAGTTTGCTATTTACAGGGAAAATATATAAAAAAAGAATCCACGTAGGTATTGATGCAGTATTGACTCCAGCCCTTGCCATTCTTTTATCATCCTTTGCACAAACCCCAGACTTCCAGTGGATGCTTTGTTAAACACAGGAATCATGTCAAAGGTAGTCTGAGGGTAAGAGTGTGTTCCTTACACAGACCAACACCCACTTTGCCTGTTGTTTTCACAGTGACCCAAACACCCCAACAGATCCAAACAACATTTTGTGCCTGAATTCATCTCCCCTCCCTGACAACTTTGTCTTAAACTTTATTCTCTTGCACTCATTGCACGACACAGAAAGCGGAGTGTTGGCGATGAGGCAGGAAGCCATTGGTCACTTATCTGACCAGTACACCATACTGTAAATAACAATCCTCAATCCCAGAACAAGATTCTTTGCTTAAAAATTAAGGGCTATCACCGCATTGCTCAAAATTTCAGGCTGAGGTAGACTGCAGTACACAAAGATTTTGTATTTCTTTTTTTCAATAAAATAAAGGTCAGGATTGGTTGTGAAAAGCAGCATTGTATGAGGTGAATTTAAACCACTGAAGTCTCCCAGAAACTGGAGCGACAGCTTAACATTCACACCAGTCTCAAAACTAGCACAGGTTATGGTGGCATTGCTACAACATAACAGCTTTTAAAAAGTAATAAAACCACGTATACTTTACATACCTTGCATTCATTTATGGCTTAAGTATTTATATATTTTACCATACTGTTTTCTATCTTACACGTAGTAGGATAGCTACAGAACACGGAATTTTGTTTAAGCCCAGCGAAGAGCTCCTTGTAAGCTTATGGAAGTTTGCAAATGTTCAGACGTATCTCAGGGGTAAGGTTCCGTCTTCAGAAGGAAGCACAACGAAGCTTTATGTCTAAATGTGTCTCTTTGTAGAGATTACTGGAAATGTGTAAGTACTAGCAGGAAAAGACACAGGAGATAAATTTTCCTTCGACTTCTGCATTTTGGCAACTTTTTTGTTCCTCACTGTCATCACCAATTTCTTGACAACATTTTCTTTTTTGAAATCATCATATGCAGACAATCATACCTTCAATTTATAATACACACAAGAAACAAAAAAATTAACAACAAAGCATGCAGAAACATACCATATCCTCCAGGGACGTCTTTCATGCTTTGGTTCTCTGAAGCGTTTTACTAAAAAGAAAAAAAAAAGATTAAAAAAAAAATTGAAGACAATCAGCAACTCCGAAAGCAACAAAAATATAGAAAAATGAAAAGCAAATAATCTTGCAGAAATGTTAAATTCTTTGATAAATTAGATCTTTAGATAAATTAGAACTGCATTTCACTTTATCAATCTCTAAAGATACGTTTTTAAAGAAAGTGGCTCCCTTCTGTCACCTTCAAGTTCCTACAGATCCATCGTCTGACTGCCAATATGCCTCACACAAAAAAATCATCTGTTACCGACCACCATTTCATTGGCCTCAGCTTTTATGACTGCCCATCCAGAAAATTTAATTTCCGATAGGAAAGCAGGTATTAGAAAAAGCAGTTTCTTTTGCTCACTGGAGACCAAAAGTCAAATTGGAAAGTGTTCTCGCAATATAGGGGCAATCTATAAAATCAAGAAATAAATCAAGTGAATTAGTAACAGGACAAATATATTCTCTGACAAAGTATATTTATTTTATGGATGAAAAATTAGACTTTTGTGGGCAAAGTGAATTGTGAAAGGAAAGAAGGATGGATTTTTTTTACTCAGAATATCACTTAACAAAATGATTACTTGTCAACACAGTAAAAACTAAAAAAAAAAAATAATCAGTATTAAAAGTAATGTCAACTATAGAAAAGCAAAAAAATAGACCAATATGACTATTTCAATCTTGCTACAGTTTATAATACAAATTGTTTGGGTATCTGATGGAAAGCACCTCCTCGCACCCGTGAAGAAGCAGCAGCCCCAGTCACACCCTGCCCAGCTACTCCCAGGTCCACCCAAGGAGCCATCACCACTCCAGGTCCATCTCCACACGGCCAGCGGAGCAGAAGCCCAAAGGCAGATGATGGAGCAACACAAATTACAGAGGAAGGGATGGCTGTCCTAGGAGAGCCTCAGCCCCACCAGCCAGGGGTGCCCTCCCATCCTGAGGAGCCAGCTCTGGAGCACCTTTGGGAGGGAGGTGGTTAGAGCATCAGGGGGTGGGACAGGTACGGGGTGCAAGGGTGTTTTGGGATTGCACAAGACTTACTATGGGTTGTTTAAGGGAGGAACCAAAGGTAGGGAAAGGGAAAGATCAAGATGGGTCAGACCTGGGGCAGGGAGCCATCACAGCCTCACCTCTGCCGATCAGGCCTGATGTTGTAACACTGATACAACATTTTCTGTTACAGCTGCAAGATACCAATTCCTTACGCATCCCAAAGACAGACCAAAGGTAATAGGGTAACACAAAACCTTTCCACTAAGGATGGGGTTTATACATGGCTTTTACTTCCTTCTTTTGTCCATGGTTCAGTGTCACTCACCAGTTCCTTCAACACAAGTCTTGAAAAATAATTATTTAGGCTCCTATTTCAGAAATCAACTCTTAAAAAAAACAAATAAATTCAGCCCTGATTCCCTGCCTCCCATTCAACTTGAGAGATTCTGCCTCAAAAGGCACAGACCACAGCATGTATAGGTCAAGCAAAATATCAATATTTTAAACTGTTTCTCCAGGTATTTGTGATGAATTTAGGTTTCAAATAGAATGCTGTATACAAGTTATTTTCTGAAGTCTTGTAAGCTAGGTAAGCATGTTTTGGTTTATGAACCAAGCAACTTTTTTCACAAGGCAATTTTCCCACAAGCCAACCATCCTCATACAACCCCTAATATCGTTACCCAAATGCCTTGAAAAATATATATAAAAAAATTCACCTCCAAGGTGGAGGAACAGCATTTGCAGGGAGCACCAGGCTAACAACTTGCCATTTCACTTCCTGTCCTGTTACTGCTTCTGACAGCAAAGAGAAACTGCGTTTCACCCTCGTATAATATGACCATTAGAAATCAAACAGTGACATGAGGAAAAGACCGTACATTTACACCAAAGAGAAAGTTGCAATAGCAACATTTGCCAGCAGTTTTCTCTGTGAACAGCATGCTATAAATATAAAACTTCTGTTATAAATGAGCAACACCCAGCAAAGTTAACCAGTTTGCTGCTTATGGTAAGTCTTCCTCAGCCATGCTATGGAGGACTTTAATTAGTGTCACTTTTGCCCAACAACAGGAAGCCACAAAGCCTCACAAAATAAATGCAAGAAACCCAAGTTTCAACTTACTGTGGAGCTTGTGCAAGATGCTTTTCTGCAGACAGAGCTAAAATTAAACTGTTAAGATTTACATACTTCAAGGGTGTGTGTGTGTAATTCCCAGCTTAGGCTTCTGTCTATTACTACTACAAAGAACTTGTAGTAGTAGCCTACAAATATCCACTTGTAGCCTGTGGATTCATTTCTTTCTCTAAAGTATTCACAAAAAAGCCATTTTGAAGCAGATATTCAAAACCAATTCAACTAACACCATTTTGAATTTTATCCACAGTGAGAAAAAGGCTTCAGAAGGTCTGTGTTCCTCTGGCCAATTCTGAAAGCAGAACATTTCATTCGAGTTAACATTAAACAGGAGAGTTAACTCCGAAGGCCCCTACAGACGTCTTTGGTTTGGGACTGTATTAAATGGCAGATCACACCACAAACTTCTATCCCCCCTAAATGAAATGAAACAATCTGTTTAAATGCTTTAGGATTTGCTACCTGATGAATATGTACCTGTACACCTGAAAGCCCAGTAGATCCCTATGACACAGGGTTGTGTTCTCAGCCTAGTTTCTTGCAGCTCTGTGTGAACATCAGGCATTTCTGACACACACAGATATTGCCAGGTATTTCCCTACATACCCCCGATGCAGTATCTGGGTTACAATACACTATCACATCAAGCAGTTCAAGCTGAGAGCAGTTCAACTTCCCTCCCAGTAAGGGCTCGTGTCTTCTCTATGGTTGTATGGAGCTGAGGAAGGAGGTGAGTAAACTGAGCAAAAAAGCAACGGGCTGTAAATAACCACCCTGATAAGCTCTGGGTCCACAGTGTGTTCCCTATTAATAAATTAACTTTGCAACCAAAAGCCAGAGCACATTTTCTTTAAATTTTCTGTAAATTTTTTAAGCATCTATTGATTTGGGTAGGGCGAAGCAATTCTTCCACTCAGCCTCCCCCAAAATATGCCACGATTGTAGATGCTCTCAGCCCCACTCACAGTTTCTCTTGGCAGTCCGCGTTGCCTCACCATAAACTCAGAGACGTGAGCTGGTGCGTGTGTCATCTGACAGATGGATCTCAATCTGCCAGCTTCTCACTGGGAGGAGGTGGTACCACTCCATATGCTACAATTCGCAGCGTTATACTTGCCCTAGCAAGAATTCACCATATTTAATATTAATTAACTAATAAACGTTCAGAATTTCATGCTGACTTGTAAATGGAGAAAGAAGTGTGGCTTGTTTATACATTCAATGCCAGAGTTTTTCAGGAAAGGAAATAAAAGCACTTCTGCCAACAAGCATGTGAGCTGCCAGATGGACAGATAATAGATAAGCATGTAAGGCAGAGGATCGCTAATGCAAAATTCAAGTTCATTAAATTGTCTACCCATTTCATCGAAATTCTGCGAATAATTAATCCCAGAGCACTGTGGAAGGGTTTCTAACAGTTACTTTAACACTGGAGTTTTGCAATCGGTGTTCCAGAAAACTGGAGATGCATAGGGAAGAATAAAGGCCACAGATGTAAGAGACAAGAAGATAAAGTAAAACCTCTCGGAATGGTCGATATGAAAAGCAACACTTGAATCTGTACTTGGAATTCAGCCTTTCCTTCTCTCTCTCCTTTACCTCCTCAAAAAGTTTCACAGGAAATGTTTTGCTGATGCGAAGTAACTTCAGTATAGATCCAAGAACTCCAAGTTTCCGGATGGCTGCTCTTGCAGCAGCACAAAACCAGCCTAACTCAAACATCTGAAGTGTTTCTACATATCATGTATTATTATTGCATTTCTTAGACACATGTTCTGTTAGTTCACAGTAAAAATTTTTCTGATCCCAGTAAAGATCTAAGAAGATTTCTCTAGCTCATTAATTTGAAATTAAAAAAGGGAAAATAAGCTAAAGAATATTCAACATGTTCAATGTCCTGTGCAGCTGTACTACAGTAGAACTGCTCTTCTGAGGAGAGAATTGAGAATTTCACCTGCATTTCCAGCGCTGCCCAAAACTTTTTCAAAAACAGGTCAAAGACAAAGCACGTGACAAGATGTTTCATTTTATAAATGTCCTACGCTTTTCTGTCATCAGACCTCAGCAAAGCGATGGCTGAACTAGCCAAACAGAAGAAGGAAACCAAAAGGAGGAGAGGGTAAGATCACATTCATAAACCACACATGCAAACCTGCCCGCGTGCATGGGCAGTTTCAGCAACGACAGAATCAGCCCCTTCCCGCAGGTGCACAGGTGTCAGGCACGAGGGAACAGCCACAAGTTGAGCCAGGGAAATTCCAGCATGATAGAAGTAAAAAATTTCCAATGAGAGCAATTAAACTCTGCAACAAGTTGCTCAGAGAGGGTACAGTGACTTCAGTCTAATAGACCTTGAAAATTCAGCTGGACAATGCTCTGAGCAAGGGGAAATAGGCTGGCCCTGCTCTGAACAGGAGGTGGGAGCAGGTGACATTCGGGGTCCCTTCTAACAAAAACTGGTCTGTAAGTATAAAATCATCTTTCTGTGATATGATGCTTAAAAGCCCCAAGATTTGAACCAATTACCAAAGTATGGTTAATTAGAAACCACACAAACGTGTGTATATGTATGCACAGAATTTAACAGCAAGAAATTTGCTGCAGTTTGAGCTTCCATACAGTGTTGTACCGTGAGAGTGCTGAATCTACTCCAGCAGGTTTGTTTGCTGGGCTTTCTGCATAACATGTTGCAACCAGACAGATCCTCCAACACCACCTGCATAGTGCAAGACTGTTGTGATCTGCAGGGTTACTTTGATATTCATACAATTTCCAAAATCCAAGACAGTGTTAAAGTCTGCAGCAGAACGCTGTTTTGCCAACTCTGTATGGAAGAAGAGTTACACCAGCATTAGCATCCAAACTCAGAATCAGACACGGAATTTCGTATGTCTACTCTCAGACAAGTGAACTATTTTCAGAACATTTGGTTATCAGGAGAACATATGCATCATAAATCTGATCCTGCAATTTCTAACCCTGTAAAAAAACTTGTAAAACCAACTGCATATGCAGGCCAGATTTCAGTTTTTTAAAATTCTATTTAGGAAGACTGTCAAAAGCAGTGCTTTGCTTGTTAGCATCAACACTTTTCCCACAACAGTGGGAACCAAGTCTGTTATGAATATCCACGTGCACACTAGTAATTCCTGAAAATTCACACCACCATGGAATGACAACTGAATTTTATGCTACCTGAGATCTTTATCATATGTTTAAGCCTGCCTCCCTTTCCCGCTAAAGCAAAGCTTTTAAGAGGCTTGTCTTGCAGTTTCACTTTATTCCACCTCGTTATTTTCTTGGTAGCAGCAAAGAGGGAATAAAAAATTACAGATTTTCCCAAAACAGAATTTTTCTTTTTAAATTTACCTTTGCAAGAAACAACATCCCTAATGAGAACAGGCTAAAACAATGCCTTACAAAAAGGTATACAAATGTGTAAATCACTTGATTGCCAAAAGTTTTTGTGACACGAGCTCAGCACCTCCTTACATTCATATAGTTTAAAAAAACAGAAGCACGGGGTGGGTGTGTGTTTAAAGAGAGGTAATAAATGTGATTGCACAAACGTCCAAAAAGCAGCAGTGTTTTTGGCTTGCTGCTCATTTCTCCAGACAAAAAAGAAAATGTACTATGTTCTTGTAATTCAGTTCTTGCCCTACTGCAGTTCTTCCTTCTCTTCCTATGCCCCATTACCTACAGCTGAGAAGCTCAACTACAGGCTACCTTGAAAGCCTGGTGCTTATTTCCCTACATAAGAACCCAAAATTCTTCATTTTATTTTTGCTTAGTAACCTAGACTTCTGGACACACTTGGACACCAATTATACTAACACTGAAATTATAGTGGCCTAGAGCAATTTCCAGCTTCATCCAGTGGTACAGCTGTTTTGGGGACAGATTCCAGGAACCACCATTTCTTCATAGTGAACAAAGTTATGGAATAACTCAGTCAAAGGAAAATTTTATTCCAGCCAACGTTAAAGACTGACATACTATGAAGTGCACGAGCTCACCAGCTTTGTTCCCCTGCAAAGAGGATTTTTAAAACCTCTGTAAAACAGAAAACAGTATTAGCCATGCAAGTACCCAACCTCTTTTCTTAATTCCACTGCATCCTTGGCCTCAATGGTACTGTAGAGATACTTGTGTAATTAAGAATGTGTCCATTAAAGACAGTCACTCGGGGAGAAATTTTTATATAAACGCTGGACACAATAAAGTTTAATGACCCAGCTAGTTAGTTATTCAGGGCCATCGTAAGGCTGACAATTTGGTGTCTGCACAGCCACGCGGTACCTGCGGAACTGCAGATCTCATCCCCACCTCTGTCCTGAAAAGGGAGCCGTTAGAATAACATTGTGGCTACAGCTTTCAGGCAGCAAGAACTTTGTGATAGTTCAACAGATCTGACTGGCACCCTTGCTAGGGCAGAGAACAAGGGACTTTGTTTTACTGCAGAGTTAAATATGCTACTGCCAAGCAACAGCCAAGCCCAGCTATCTCATGACCAGGGTTTCCTTTATCTCACAGATGACATAAGATGATGGAAAATGATGTGCCAACACTGGATTTCAAATCATTTATCAAATGGGCAGCAGTGCTTGATGGATAAACGCTAGAAAATTGCAGCTACTGGCAACTACCTCTGGAAAAACATCTATTTCCTACCTGCTTCCACACCCAGCTAAAAACCTACCTGTAAATTTTGTCCCTACAAAAGTTTTGTGAAAGCTACAGGAATGGCTACCACAAAGTGAAGTCCCCCTTCACCGTGCAGGGGAAGAGAGGCCAAATCATTACCAGATAAAAACCCAAACCAAAAAACTGCTACCTGAGCTTTGGAATAAACCAGACAATGTTTCTTCAGGAAGGGCAGCCAGATGTGCTACGTGAGGTTGGTGAGGTTTATATTCCTAACACATACGTATTTTAAGCTGAAATTTTTTTTACAAATGCTTAGCTTGTAAAGTTTGGCTGGGGGAGATACAGGCAAGTCACATTACCTGTCACACACAACTCAGTCTAAGACAGTTTCACCAAGGCTGGTCTCATGCATTCTGGTAGCACACGATAGTGTGGTTCTGACAGAAGCATTAACTTGGCTGTCAATAGAAACAAATGTGTCTTAGTGGTGCGTGTAGCCCAGACACATCACATCAACAGCCACTGTAAATGAGCTTCTTTCCTTTTTTTTAAAAAAAAAGGTAAAGCTTACTTTTAACACAGCTAAACTAACTTAGCAGACAAAGAACTAGACACAAGTTCTCACTCTCAATTACTATCTGTTTGCTATCTCCCCAGAGGCCAGAGCTTTAGAAGTCACAAGATTCATGTTATATGCACTATGTAAACAAAAGTACTCAGCCCTTTACCTCCAGAAAGACATGCCAATGCTATGGCAGTACCAAAAATAAAGGGTTGGAAGTAACTGCTTTAAGAACTCTAAGGTAAACAGCACAAGTAGCTTAGGAAATACTTATTCACCTATTAAAGTTGTAGGACAAGTTTTGATCTTAGAGAGAGGCATTTGCTATCTTTGCATTTAGTACATGCAGGTCAAGCTGTGCTCGATTTGAAAGGGCAAAATAAATCACAGTTTGCCAGCACTTTCAGAGACAGAAGCACAGCTATTGTTTCCTCAGCAGGTACGTGATAGCTGAAGCAAAGCAAATCTAAGCCTCCAGTATCAAAAGTGCCAGTCAGGCTGGCTTTAGAAGTCACAAACACAGTCCTCTTGCTAAGGCTTTTATACTCTGAACCAGGTGTTATTAACAGCTACCAAAATAAAAAGGTGGGCTGCTAGAGAAACAGACAACCCGCTCCTACCATGCCATGCACATCTGCTGAGAGCTGAGAAACAGACTGTTACATTCAAGATTTTTTTTTCTATTAGAAGTAAGAACCATTTGGGAAACATGAATTATTTAGTACAAAACAAACAGAATCAATCCCTATCAGTGTGCACTAAGCAGCAATTTACAATTCACAGCACCATTTTCACATACAGCATTCACAAGATCACTCCATAATACATGAAGCTTTCCTAACATTATTAGTATGACAACAGATATCAATGAACTGCGAGTCATTCAAGCTGGCTGTTTTAAACCAGCTCTTGGAAACTCACAGAATGGTCAAAGCACAGCTATGAACTCATTCATCATTTATTAAAATATTAATTAAACCAGTAACTGTAGCAGTTTTAAAAGCAGAAAGCAAACCCAAAATATAAGTTCAGATATACCCCTCCAAAAAAAAAAAAATATGTAAAAAGCAAACTCTGTTTCCATTTGTATAAAGTGCTAAAAAGCAAATATATTGAATCAAGGGGGCCTAAGACAAATGTGCACTGTGTGTCTAGAGTCCATTTAAATTCTGAATAGCTTTCCTTACTGGATTTATCCTTCCTAGGCTGCTGAAACTATTGAAGCATTGAATTGCAAGCAAGATACATTCCACATAACACCAACTGCTTTAAAAAGAACCAAATATACACAGCCTGCTTTCATACACTCTCTTTACACAAGATCAAGTATCATGAAAGGAGAGTCAGTGGCCAATTATGTAGACTTCTTTGATATAAAGTGTCTAACAGCTAGATATTTACTGCATACATTAAACTTGTGAAATCACGTTGAAAACATGTAATAATTTCCACATGCCTGAGCATTCTTCTTAATGACAAAAGCTTCATACATCTTAACGTCTGTGTAAGTTTTATAAAGGCTTTACAACACCAAAACCTAATGCCAGTACTAAAACCATACTGCCATAAGAAAGCTCAGGTTTATAAGATCAGATGGAGAAGGGTGGTTTCTTCCCCCCCCCCCGTTTAATCTTAAAGTTCCTTAGACTATTTCATCTTCTAACATGACAATTACCTGGCGATGAAAGCATTAAGCCCCTATGCATACAAACCAACACATACTACTAGTCACACCATCAGCCTCGAAACGAGGAAGAGGCTGGAAGAAGTCGCACAGTAGTTGCTATTTTGCAGCACAAGTAAGAAATTAAAAGCAATTATTCTGAAAGAGAAATTAAAATTTTAGAGCATAATATCTTTAAAATTATTCAAGAGCAGATGTGTTGTTAGCTGTGAACAGTTGTTTGTGATTTTAAAGTTACTTTTGTTCATGGGGAAAAAACCCCTAAAATTCTGTATTTTTGACAAATGGAAAAAAAATAACTAGGGCGGAACAACAAAAAGCAAACCAAGGTTGTTCCTGTAAGTACTCATTCAGGCTGACTGGCTAGCCTGTCCAAAACTGATAAGATGAACCCTATAAAGCAATATTTGGCCAAGTTCTAAGCATTCAAACCCAGGACAATGATTTCTTAAGTTTTACCAAGTACTAAATGATGTCTGTCCTATAAAAATTACTGTTAAATTTGAAATACTTAAAAATTCAGAAACTCCTCTCTCTTGTTCATCTCTCATCAACAATTTCCAGTTAATTCCATCGGTCCATCTCTTTCGAGTGTCAGTGGAGCACAGCACGGGAAAGACCTCTCAAGCAGAAGTATACAAATAAACTTCTTGTCACAAATCTCTGTGTCCTGAGCACCTTGTAGCTTACAGGCCAGCTGCTTCCCGAGTCCTCCTGAGCTCTGTTTAATGCCTGGCACCAGATACAACACGGAACATAGCACTGTGTTCCTCTTCTATCAGGTGAGCCAACACACATTAATCATGACAAGAGGAGGAACGGCTGGTCTTAAAATCTGGGGTAGTCAAAACCATGACAGGTTTTAAGACGACCAAAGTCAAGACATTTCAAATTACAAAAACATTGTATTATTAAAAAGAAATAGCAACCCCTAGAGAAAAAAACATCATGAACAGCAGAATCCTAGGATAACCTTCCCCTACTCCAGCTCAGCACTCCTCTGAACTGATCTTACACCTGGAACCATCAATCTGAGCCATGAATGCGAATTATGAGGAATCTGATCTGTGACTCCATTTTAGCCAGTTTTCCTCCTTGACATTTATTACATGACAACACATGTACGAGGTTACGACAACAAATATGTATAAAACATGTGATTCAGGGTCAGTGGTAGAAAAACAGGTCTTTGGTATCCTAAGCAACAGTGCAAACAAGTTTAATTATTCCTGACTAAACCCGAAAACCTCATCCCTACACTACACCCCTTGCAAAGACAGTCTCATGCAAGCTCAAGCTTATATTCAGTCTGCCAGTGAGATTTAACATATTAAGGTTTGTGGGGAATACCTCTTTAAGAAAGTAAAGCATATCCTACCAAAAGGCATGAGAAAGCTGACCTGATTTTTCATTTCATCAACAAAATCCACACAGATAAGACCTTGTTAAATACCAGTTTAGGAATGCAAACTTCATTAACCATGAAATTAATATCACTGCAGAACACAAAAATGCGTGCTGTGTATTTGTACAAATCAGCTCTTTACAAATTTAATTATAAAACACTAGTCAAGAACACATTCATTATGCAGTTTAGTTAAACTGTCTAGCTAACAGTCCAGAAGTTAGTTCTAATTAAACACAGCTTCGGAGTTTCTGGATAATTTATCATTTTAATAGTTTCCAAATGTCAGCATAACTTATCCTTTTTCCTAAACATTTCATAATGTGAATGACATGCGTAATTATACTTAGAACAATCTTATTATCTGGAGCACAATTATATCCAGCAATCAGCTGAGTAATAAGAAAATGTAATACGTTCTGAGCCAACAAGACAAAGAAGGGCATCAGACAACTGTTAATGAAAAATGCAACTTGCAGACTAAAGATTATTTGTCTAAACTGATACCTTATTTTTTTCCCCTTACCTTTTATTGTCATGGCTTTTCAAGAATGCTGCATATAGTGACACTAAAATATTAATGACCTGACATATCAGGACATTAAGCCACCTAATAAAGTGCTATTACAATCTATATCCAACAAAGAAGCAGACATCTTGAAAGCAGTTTTAATCAAAAAAACAAGGAAATGTAGTTTAAGCAGGACTAGACATTATGAAAACACATTTTGCCTATGGTCAGTAAAATGCAGGAGATACATGATTAACTATGCTACAGAACAAGATTGGTCTTCTGCTTTTAAAATATGAAAACTTTAAATTTGCTATTCCTATATTCATTTCAGGTTATTTGCTTCACTAAAAGGATCAACTGAGCCATTCCCAACACCATTATTACTTGCTTTTATATAACATTAAGTTTGTCAGCAAGATTTGTCTTTTTCTGCAGAGCTTGCAACGGACAGAATTTATCCCAACTACGTATTTTATATATTAAAGAGTACTACAATAATAGCATGGTAAAATAAAGCAATTCACTTTGCTAATTCACCCATGTGCCTCAGTTTTTTCCCCACTACGGCTCGTAGCACATCTCATTTTTTGTCTCAAACATGGATAAGGGTGTCACAGAGATACTGAAAGGACTGATGATTTACTTAAAACAAACAAGAAACAGCCATGTAACACAGATGCAAGTGATACCTCACCATCTGGGGATAACAAAGCAGTAGATCATTGTAAGGCAGAATTTACTTGGCTGTGACCAAAGTGACCTCAGAGGGCTTTTATGAGTCCTGCAGCCACAAGCAGATACTTAACCTGCAGAATAATAGCTGTTCTCTAGCATATCCCACTAAGATACCGATCATTACTCATTACCGTGGATTTGGCCCAAAGGAAAAAGAGGTTAAAACGCCTTCTTTCTACTGCCACCACCCCATCCTGCTCCTACTCGGCCTTTAGCCAGAGGGGTGGGGATTGCATCACGCCTTGTGCCAGCCGGCCAAATCTGCAGAGTGACTGTCAGGTGAGAACAGGACTGACTCGCGCACACAGCACTGCGAGGGACAGCACCCCCCATCCCGGGCCAGGCCCCCCCTCGCCCCCCCCGGCCCCCGGGCGCTGTGCCCGCGGCGCGGGGCGCTCCTGGGCGGAGCTGTCCATGGTCCTGCCCCGGGCCCTCTCCAGGGGCCGAGGCACCCCGGGCCCGGCCCCGCACGGTACCGCCGCCCAGACCCCGCTGCCTTTCCCATGGAAAACTCCTGCTAATCCCATGTGATGGATTTTTTTCTCCCACCACCTCCTTTTAAAATATTTACTCTCCCTTCGCTCCCTCCCCGGCTCCTGCCTTTTAACGTAGCCCAAGAGCATATCTCACTAGTCCACCCCAAGCTGGATTCACCCTCAGTGCTACGATGCCTGGAGATGGTCCCCAAAGCCCTTGCAGGCTGCCTCACACAGGGCGATGCCCAAACACACCCTGGAATGACAGCTTTGTGTGTATCTGGCAACTCCCCAGGAACTTGCACTTGTGAAGAGCTCTAGGGAAAAGATTAAGCTGCATTCGATGAAGCGTGCTCTGCTGTGTAAGTACTACAGGGTTTATACTTCCATAGACATGAAATACCCTGTTTGTGATTCAAAACTTCTGTACAAGGCAAGTTCTGAAATCAGTCACACAAATGACATCTTCCAGGGTGTCCTCAACAATTCATGTGAACACATACTTTGTAACTCAGAGTGAATACAAGGATGGGATATTATCAAGCTGGGATAATATCAAGTCTTTTTAATTAATGCCTTTATTAATAAAACACCACCTTGGTGGTAGGCCCCTGCCCTACACCTTAGGAAATGGCCATGTGGAATAACCTTGGTACTGTCACTCAGGAGCCAGTGTTTCCTGGAGGACCTTAGAGGGTACTCCCTGCCATCTGCACATTTTTTAAACCTGTTCAAGCAGAAAGAAAATTGCTACAAGAAAGCACCTGAAAATGGCATGCTTTTGTTCTTTTGTATCTAATAGTTTTCTTTATGCTTTTTTTTTTTTTGAAAGGCCACTGTAATTACTTTTAATGACTTCCCAAGTCCCTGCTCCCCAGAACATTATTCCCCATAATAATACTCCCTTACCTTGATGAAATATGAGATCATTCCTCTGAAAAGCATATTTTTGCTAAAGCATTTTGAATTCTATAAACTACCTACTAAGATAGATTATATGAAGCAGCATCCGCTTCCCTTGGGTAGCTTATCAGGTGGGAACACCTTGCTGTAAAGTAAACTGACTTTGAGGATGTAGTTTTTAACGTACTTCCTTTAAGGCACTGTAAGCAAAGAGGGCCTTAAAAATATCTAGTATCTTTTACAAAAATGGTTTCTTTTTTTTTTTCCATTTGTGACCCTCGAGGCAAACTCAACTATTCACTTCTTCACCGCACCTGTACTCAGTTGTTTCCCTTTGTTAACACAGAAGCCTTTACCCTTCTCAGCACAAATACAGACACAAACTGTAATGAAGCCATAAAAAGGCAACAGATTCACATACTCTGGTCTCCCTTACAGCATATTTATATTTTGCTCACAGACAGACACAAACCTTTTACCTTCAGAGGACCAAATGACTCTTCTACTTCAAACATTCATCAATACAACTCATTTAATTTCTCAGCCGTTCCTAAGTATCCCAAAACAAACATAATCACACTCTGATAAGGTACTGACCTTATGACAAACAAGCTTAGTAAATAAACTGCATATTCAAGAGGAAGTACTCGAAACAGTTTGTGTCAGGCAGGGTAAAGGGATGGGCTTCTATCCCCATACCTTTCTGCAGGTTTGGCTAATAAAAATTGTCTTATTTCCAAGTATGTGCACACTGCACAGGTGTGGGAACGCTGTGCCAGAACCACTGTTAATCACTCGCTACCAATAAAAGCCTAACCAGAGAATGCTCAGAAGGTGCTTGGGATTACTGACAAAACACATCATACTATACAAAAATATTCAAACCCAGCTTCGTGGCATCAGTAATAAAAAAACATTAAAACTAACTATTGCACCAAAAGAAAAAAACAAACGTTGCCTAAGCAGCAAAGCCATCATTTTAAACCAAGATCCCTGTGAAATAAGATACAAGCATTACAATGTCAAACTCAAAAAAATGTTATCTTTGGCTTCCTGACCCAAAGCACAAACATACATCTCCTCCATCGAGGGAAATGCATCAAGGCTTCCTGTTACAAACTGGTTTTGCTTAAATAAACTAGGGTGGGAAATAATGCATACTTAGGCAGGAGGGACAAGAGCAAAATTAAGCAATAGAATTCAAAAAAAGCAGGCGAACACACTTGGGAATTAGTGGCCAGAATCCAAAAGGGTTGCCAGGCCTAGCAGATTTGCCAAAAAGAGCTAGTTTTTAATCTGTTCCCCTTGAGAGGGAGTTAGAGCCTATGGTTAGGAGAGAAGCAACAGAAGTCATCTCACCCAACTTCATTACGGCCTTGGCCGTACTGGAACATCTGTAGCGTTCAAGTGACACTGTTTGAGTGCATCTTTGGCTTCACAGCAGAGGACGGAACCCTGAGCAGCACAGGTAATCCACGGTGATGGTGGATCCACTGCTGGTGGGCTCCGACAGTATTAAGTACACTCACCACAGATTCAGACACCAGACAAGGAGCTCACTTCTCCACTGCACAATGCTTACACGAAGAGCAGAAGGCCAGGGTTTGAAACCAGAGTGACCAAGTAGTGGATTTGGGAGGCCTTAAACAACTGACAGCAAAAACAACAAATGGGAACTTCTACTCTCTGGTAAAGCGGGTAAGGGAGGCTCCCATGCAGTCAGGATTGATGATAACTAGCTAAAGGATCTTCTGCACAAAAAAGATTAGGGGGTTACAACAGGTTGTACATTTGAATTTTAAAATAATAGAAGAAAGTCACTCATTTAAACAGCTGCTGTGAGGTAAGAGAGTAAATTACACTGTTCATCTTTCCGCATGTGACTGAACAAGGAGGTAAGAGATACAAAGAAAAGGAAACTTCAGATTTAATTTCAAATGATCATATCATCAGGTCAAAGCAAGACATTCTCTGCTCCTGTAACCTCTTGGTTGTGCTGATTCAATAGTGAGGGCACCCACGAGGGAGGCTGATAATGTGATTGGGGTAAAAATCTTTCTTTGAAGTATTAAAAGATAGTTGCAGCAATGAAGGTTCCATGCTCCTTCTGTCAGAGAGTCACCACATCTTCAACAAATTAAAAACCTGACATTTAACCACATTTTAATCCTTAAAATATGAAGCTTAACTGATGTCGTTGGCAGGTCAGCCAACAGCGCAACCTTACAGCAATTAAATAGGTGCACGCACAGGAAGGTGGCAAACTGGAGTGTCAGATCTTAAACAATTTTGCCTTAAGAACAGTCCTTCAGCCATTTATGGATGAATATCTACCAGTGAGGCACGGAAAAGGTCCTCTTCCTCTTGCAGCTAGTTACTATGATCAGAAAAAAAAATAATAAAAAGTTCTTTGTTCCACTGAATGCAAACATGGTAAGATTTATCCAGAAAAGGGTAAGTCTGGGTCAGCCTTTGATTTAGCCACTTACCAAAAATTCTTATTCTTTACATGTCAAATCAAGTATTTTGCAAAGGAAAGCAGCCTCTGTGCATAAAGAGCAACCATACAATGTTTCTCTTTAATTTCTTTTTCTGCAGAGGGTTCTGCACCAATAATCTCAACCAAAGTATTTGAGTATCTCCTTCTAGGGTTCCCTTTCAAAAAGTAACTTACCCCTGGTAAGTTAAATTTAAATACCAGCCAGTCACGTGTCTCCAGGTCTCAGTCTTTTTACTGAGGAGAGCTGCAGAAGTGATACAGCTGCACAGACAGAATTAATGCTGTTCAAAAGGATGCCCACCTCTGATCTGACAGCAGTGCCACCTCTCACACAGTCCCTGCCTACAGGCACATGCTTCTTCCTCAGTGCTACCACCTCTGTTGTGCCCGCCAGTTGGAGGACCAGAGCACAGAAATACTCCAGCTTAAAAATATCCACAACTCCCTGTTTATTTTTCTTGCTGTAATGGTTCTGTGATCCCTTCTGCCACAGCAGCTCAGGGACAGAAAAAACTGTGTTGGGGTCAAGGTGACTGCTAAGGAGAAGTCACGTACTCCCTCTTGCCCCCAGTCACAAGTTCCTGCTTCTCTGTCACATCAGATCTGTCATGCGGATCACAAGAAGTCCTATTTGTTGAGGCAACTTCTAAAGGTTTTGGAACAACATACCAGATGTTTCACATATGACATAAAAGGATAGAAACATTCAGATAAAACCAACAGACAGAACAGAACCACTCCTCCAGCACAGCATTGAACTGAGAAAGAGCTGCTCTTTTACCAGTGCAAGTGGTCCCCATGGTGGAGCCAGCTTCACCTCCTGCTGGGGAGAGGCCCAAAACAAAGTGGAAGAGAATGAGCCTGTCAAAACTGGGACAAACACACATGGGACAAACACCTGTGAGTGTGGCAAGTTGCTACTTTTTCACTCCAATCTCCTTTGAAAACAGATTCCTTTTCTCACCAGTACCACCGCAAGCACTGTCTACCTTCCTTTCACTCCCTTCTTCCACAATTACCAGCATTTCAGTGAGAGTCTACTTCTAATAGTTCAGAGCGTCAAAATATCTAACCAAAGTCAGGAAGTGCAGCTAACAACTAAACTTTTATTTTCCTAGTCCATACTTTCTATATTCATTTTTTCGTATCTTCACTGAGCATCCCAGTGTTATTGTAAAATGCATAAAGTGATACCACTTCCAGAGAAAGATACTACTCCTGACAAATAATATCTGTGGTTCTTCATCTTTTGATGCACAATCCATAAGAATTATCTATTTGTAACTCTTAATTCTAAAAACAACAATGCATACACATCACCTTTTTAGAGAGGTATGAGAAACCATTAAAACTTCTAATTATGAGGATGCTGACTGACCAAATGTTACACCAGTGACTACTGTTGTCATTCAGTAACATAACGATGACTGCTACAGGCATAGCTTTTGTAAGAGCAATGCAATCATTAGCCTTGACTGAAACACTAAAGCATGCAAATATAGCAAATAGCAAACTTAACCATAATAGTATGATGCTGAAAGGTTTCAGCTCAATTCTAATATAAACAGGATCTTGGTCTTTAGATGAGTCAAACTGTAAAATACTTGTAGCTGATGTTCCCTCTTCATTCCCCCACATTCTGTTAACAGCAAAACTCTGTGGCCAGCCGAGTAACAGCACTGGGCTTCTTTGTCACCCCTCAACCAAAAGAACACAGTATGTGATAGAGAAAAAAAACCTACCAGTACTGTTCCAGGTCGCTGTGATTCCCTCAGAGCAGGCAGGGTTGGAGTCACTACAGCCTCCTGCCTTTCCCCCAGAGCAACAAGTTCGGAGCTGCTGTTGGGAGCCACACGAGCTCTGCAGCTGCTCCGGCTCCGAGGTACAGCACATGCTCTGAGCAAGCACAACACCGTGTGTTGCGATATAAAAACGTGTGTCTGACTTTGCTGTTGCCGTGACGGGCACACCCGCAGCACAGCTGTAGCCTAACCCCTTCCTTTCACACATCCTCCACCGGAGCGAGCCCGCACGCCCCGCCGCACCTTCCCGGCTGCGTTCACAGCAGTGTCCAGCTCCGAAGCGATGTTCTATCAGCATGGTGTAAATATCAGGGAAAACGAACTTCAGGCAGTGCATCTGCTCCGCGGCA
>VZRW01009992.1:27332-77905 GCA_013398125.1 Aegotheles bennettii | reverse complement strand
GGCGGGCGCCGGCCCCATCTCCGCCTCCGGCCGCACCGACGCCCCCAGACCTGCCCGCTGCTGCCCGGCAGCCCCCGCTCACCGGCGCCCAGGACCTGGAGCAGCCGCCGGGTCTCGCTCGGCACGACTGCAGCCCCGGGCCGGAACCGCCCGCGCTCAGGCCCCGCTCCCCGGCAGCCGGAGCTGGGCCAAGTCCGACACCAAACGACAAAAGAAATCGGGACCCGATTCCTCAGCCAAGACCTTGGTTCCTTTGAACGGGCACCCGGCGGCACACGGGAACGGGCGTCCCACGGCAGCATCGCCACCGGGGAATGGCCCTGGCCGGACCTCACCACCCCCACCCCAGGCCAAGGCAGAGCCGCGCTCGAGTTGGGGTTCCCGTTTCTCCTGCGGGATCAGCCCGGGACACCTTGCCTCGGCTTCTTTCTTACGCTGTTTCTTGAATTCCTTTAATTAAAATCCCAGTCTAAATGCGAATTCACTCACAGGAAGGACCCAGAAAAGTACAGTATGCTTAAGTCTGTCAGAAAACTCCACAGAGCGCGTGGAACAAGGGTCGTTCAAATAACGACAGTGGTTGCATCTCTCTTACAAACCCACCTGCGTGAGGAGTGTCCTGCCTGGCAGTGCTGGCACACGGCAAGGAGTTCCCTGGCACTCAGGCTGTGCCATCGGTGTCTGGGAGTTGCCCCCAGGAAAAGAAACGCTCTCGCTTCTCCGACTCACAGAGCACCCTGCACTGCTCAGTGCCTCTGCACGCCAAGCCAGCACCCCTCTGCTTTGAGCTGCATCAAGAGTTCAGGAACGCAAACCGAGTTACCTAAGAGAAAGGGTAAGGAACAGAGCAGGTTATTTGTTCTCCCCCTTGCATGCAGGGATCACAGCCACCAAGCACCACACCTCAAACATGGGCCTTTCCTACTTACTTGTGGCCCAGGAGAGGTTTTTAAGCTTTCTCAGCTGCTGCTGAACGTTCCACACACACACACACGACCTGGTTAAAGATTTACTTAATGCTTTTTACACACAAATTTATGTTTCAGACATGAATCTGGAGACAGAACTTGGGAGGGCTTATGCCTCATGTTACTCCATGTTCCGTGTTTCATTCCCCAGAAATGCCTCTTCTAGGGTTCTAGCTCCTCATGCCACCTATAAGCCCTCCTGAAGCCCGTGACAGACAAGACACTGCCTCCTGGTATGTGCTCTTCAGAAGCCTTCAGATTTCTCTCAGGTAGACAGTGCACCGTGAAGGCAGGTAAAAGATTTACCTTGAAACCTACATATTTATAGATGCTTAAAGGCAGCGTTAAGCAACTCAGTTTCATCCCACTCCTACACATTTTCTGCACCAGTACAAAAATCAGCTCAAGACAACTGAAGTGCAGCCAAGAAACAAGTGCCAAGGAGCACATGAGCACAATCTGTTGGAATGCCAAGTAAGGAAACAGGAACTTTACAAGTGGACCTTCATGTTATTCATGTTCATCCTGTGGACCTTCATGTTACTCAGAGGAAGCAAAGCCAGCTCTTTTAAAATTTTGACTTGACAGGATAGTGTAAACCTTTACAAAGCCATCCAGAAGGAGCAGCAGCATCTACAAGGTTTGCTTCAGATCGTACCAACCAGCTTCTTATGTTCAAAAAAAGTAATAAAATTACCCTGATTTGTAGGTTCTGTTCTCAGCTCCTGCACACCAGCCTTAGCATCCTGTGAAACAAGAAATCTTTTACCTTAGAAGGCGGCTTAGAGAAAGGATTCCTGCATTTGAAGGAACTGTATGCAACTCAGTCAAGTCCTTACCATGAAGCCCCTGCAAGTGGTTATTTATGTGCTCTGCATTTACCTTCTATGCAAGTACAACATGCTATACAGTTCTCCCCACGCTTTTGCAAGATGGAAAACTACTCCTGGTGAGTAGCAGTATTTATCATTATAGTAACACCAAAGCCATCAGTTTAAGTATCTTTTTTAATTTTCTTACAACCACTTAAAACTGTCATATACCACAAACTTATGTACACTATTTACAGACAAAAACAAGCAAAATATCCATCCAAAATATTTTTAAAAAAATCCTCTGATTAAATTGTTACACCTGCTCATACAATGGTGGGACTTAATAGGCATATTCTCTTGTGCATGTTTCTCTTCCATGTAGTACTTCAGTCTCACTGCATATATATATATATTTAAAAGTTAAAGAAAGACAAAACATCAAGCAGAAAGGACACAACACAATATGCATTTAAATCTTTGTGTAAGAACAAGCAGCTAATTAAAAAAGGCAAAATACAGGAAAAGTGCATCAGTTCCAATGAGTTAGTATAAGAAAGAAGCCCACAGGTGGAGAGCAGGTACCCTTTAGGGCAGAGCCTCCTAGAAGACCTCTGATTGTCTACAAAGATTATTTAAAATTTATTTTAAACAGAAATTAAAAAAAAAAAAGTAGAGGAGAAACATGACACCTCCAAATTTGTTACTTTTTTTTACGAGGTTTCTTGGAAACTGGTGCTCAACAACTTCCAGAGTGGGCAAGAATTTGTGCCCAGACCTCACTGTTCATTCACACAACTCAAATGAGCCAGCCCCGTGTCTCAAGCAGAAGGCCTGTTCCTCTTGAACTGTGCAAGGCTAGAGGACCTCCAAGGGCTCTGTGCCCAGGTTTGTGCTCAGTCAGTCAGACCTACTGCCTCTGAACTTTGTCAGCACACGACCTGCCCACTTCCATGACTTAAAGCTGAGCCAAATATTGCTGGCTTTGCACCTATCAGAACAACTTTGTCTTCTCACCAAAATATCCATTTATGTGTCTGGTGCATTTCAGAACAACAGATGCAACACTGAGGAAGCTAGAAATGACCATAGAGACAAAGTGTCACTAAAATTAATGATTTTTGCTAAATTTCATAGAGATTATTATTATTTTAGAAAAACATGTAACAATAAAAGAGGCTTGTTGTATCTGGTGTTTCCAACTCCCATTCTAATCCTTCACCCAAAAGGCTGCCTTTGAAAACTAGGCTACATGCATGTTTGGGGAAGGTTGGCAGCACTCTGAAATATGGGTTCAACACACAATCCCTTTAAAATGGAGCCTTCAGTCAACATTTGAAGTCTCCTGGCAGAGCCTATGTCTTTGTGCTTAGTAACTTTCAGGTAATTTGAGCTCAGGGTAGGCAGTAACCAGTCTGCCACTGTGTGACAGGACTGGTTAAGGAGTAGCTTTGTATAAGATCATTTTATTTTTGGCTTTCTGGTAAGGCTACTTCATCTAGTAACATCTCATCTAACAACAGATTTGGTCCAAAGGTATCCAGTCTCCAGCTTGACAGTTTTGAAGCCTATTCCATTACACTCAAAAATCTCACAGGCCACTTTGCCTTTTGCTAACAACGTATCAAGTCTTTGTACTTTATACAGAAGAATGGAGTGCTCAGTCCAATCAACTGTAAATATATTTACACTTTTGTGGACTTAGCAGCTAAATTCTCCTTCCCTCCTTTAAAGCATCATTGGAATCAAGAATAAATGCTAGAAAATTCTAAACCAACAACAAAATGCTGCTGAAAGTTGTGACAAGAGAAAAGTAATCTTAACCACCCACAAACTCTGTATGTACTGTTTCCATTATCTCCAGGAGAGACTGGTAACACTCCTGGAGCTCTACACAACACACAAATGAATCTGCTTTTTATTTCATTCCTCAAAGAGCAACTTTAAGAAATGTTTAGCATTAGAAAAAAGTAGTCTTCATCCACCAAGATCAGTGCTGTACCTCTCCTCTTCTGGAAGGATTGCTTTCAGTGTAGGATGAGCTGCAAGCTGCTCGTGCTTTGGGGGATAATTTTGCCACATTAACTGTCTGTGGCATTTTTGGACACCAAATCCTTCTCTATTATGGACTCTTTGTGTTGGGGCAGAAAGCACGCTACAGTAACTAAACAAAATCTTTCTGCCTAGCAAGGCTCAGCTTAGCAAAGGAGTGCCATATGGAGGCACCACCAGGTTTCTAAAGCTGTGATGTGCAAAACCAAGACTGTACAACGCATATGAAAATAAGACGAGCAAGAATACAAACCCTCAATGGGTCAGCCAAGGGAAATCTCCTCTTACCACCCACATAAACAGCACACAAGGCCCAGTGGAAGGCTCGTTTTCTTGTACTGAAGACATTTGTACAAGACACCACTGCCATTCTCCTGGACTCCAGCTTTGTCATATCTTACGGTAAATGGATGTGGTAGAGCACAGCACAAATCCCTGAAGCCTAAATTACTGCAGTTCCAGGAACTGCTGCTGCTGAAATATCACTCAAAAGCAATATTCAGCCTTTGGCTACCCAAAATCCAGTTTTGAAGAAACAGAGCAACTAAAGCAGCACGTGAGCTGATTTCAATCATATTGGAATAAGATGAATAAGTGCAGTTGTGTCATCTGCCACACATAGAGAAAGAGGAACTTGGAACAGAGTCAAGTAGAAACACCATCCATCAAGATAAAGCCCCAATCATCCCTTTTAAATCCAGCAATAAAACAGAGTGCATTTTTTCCAGGAGAGTGTACAGTACCCGTGTGCAGCATAAAAACATTTCACAAATAATGAAAACATCCCTTTTGAAAATCTCAACAAAAATAGATCCCATTGGGACCAGACTGTCACTGCCTTCCAAAACAAGGCAGAAAAATCCAGCCTATAAAACATGCCAAAAGTGACCAATAAGTATCCCACTAACCTCTGAAACTGCTGACTGCTTTATTTACCGAGAAAAAGAAGTATGACATTTGTATTTAAAACCCTAAGCGCCATGTTAACAGGTTCACTAAATTACCCTTTATGCTCTGTTCTCTCTTGACAACTACTTAAAAAGACATCTATCTGTCAGTGGGGAAAGGTGGAAGCAACATCTCTTGGCTATGCAGGCCAATTCTGCTGGGCATCAGTGCAATAGAATTCTGGAAACTCTGAAGAATGATAAATATGGTCCAAAAACATCATCTCCCAGCACACAAGTTCTCTGCTGGTCAAATTTCTCCAGACAAGATGCTGACACCAAGCAGAAATGTTTCTTTCAACAATTTTTTCAGGCCTAATGGCTTATCACTGAGCTTGTCCTAGGGGAACGGAGTACAGGTGGATGACCTAAGCAAAACATGAGGAGCCAAAATGTCCATTTATTGGTCATGTATCTGGTGTGAGGAAGAAGGGGCACTTTGATTTCAGTTTAATTATGCTTTCGAACTGCTTATAACCTGGGAGAAAAAACTGTCCTAGCTACATGCTGCCCTCCCTTCTTCAAGAATATTCAACTAGTAAACAGTTTGTCTGACATTTAGGTTTTGATTCTGGAATAGAAAAAAAAATAAATCTGATTTTTGCACTGCTGTTAAGTCATTCTGCCTTGACTAGGCAGTTATTCTAAGGGGCAAAAGAAACAAACCCCAGCTACTGAGACTGTGCAAACTCAGCTCTTAGTTTACAGACGATCTCCTTGTTGAACCCTACAGCTCACAGCATCAGAATAACTGATCACATGAGGCCTAAGAGATGCCTGAATCAATCCGTTTGACCAGAGTAACCAGCGCTTATCAGAAACCAGCAAACACATCTTTCCTAAACAAATTCCTGCACCCAGCACCTTCCTACCTCAAACACCTTTAGTATGCCAGGGGCTTTCTGCAAAAATGTATTTGAATAGGAGATAATGAACCGGGACTGCACACATGAAGCTCTTGCCTGTGCTCCTCCGAATACTCTGAGAACAGGCAAAGGAAATGAATACAAGCCATCTGAAACCTAATGCTTATTTGATGCAGATCTTGACCCTGATGCAAGTTTTCCACATCTTCAATGGAAACTAGGGTAAGCCCTGTCACTTAAAGTGTAAAGCACAAGTCTACACCAACTGGCTGACTTGAGTTTTATTATCCTGGGAAATTAAAATCAGCAGTTCATCCTACTGTGGGTCTACTCATGGAACTAGATGTCCCTTCTGGTCCTTTTCCTTTTCTCTAAAAAAAGCACACAAATCCCTTCCCAACCCCTCATATTTTCATCAAGTCTACTCCTGAGCAGCTGTAAATAGTTAAAAATACAAAGTCATGCTCATAAGATAGTTTCCAGTATGCAAACACTGGCAGAGCTAAGTTGCAGTCCTCTATTGATTGCAGTTTTCTTAGTGTGTTCTCTAAAAAGATGTTCACATAGCAAAGCCAAAGTCTGCTGGCAGGCTCTGTGAACATGGCCCAATTGTTTGCTGTAAGAAAAAGGAAACAGCTTCACACAATTTAAAAAAAAAATATCTGACAACCGAAATATAGAAAATGCAGAGGCACTTTCTCTTTCCTTCTTTTTTTCCTACAGCCCATCTGTAAGAGAAGTGCAAAATAATACAGTTTTCTGACATCTGAGAAAAAGGTAACATCCAGGTTATGCCTACACAGGTTTCAGCTAAAGCTTTGGAACAGAAGCTCTGTATGCTGATATTGGGTTGTACTCTTGATATGCCTAACAGAAGAGAGACTGCTATGCAGCTACAGATGATTTGTCCAGAAGAAGTCATTCCCTTTTTAGTTCCTCACTTCTACTGTTCAGGCTACAGAGGTAGTAAAAACAAAACAGAACAAAAAGCCAACAACAACATAACAAAAAAATAAACAAAAACAAACAAAAAAGCCCAAAAGGAACTACACTCTTGCTATACTGTACATTCAGAACCCTGTGGCCACGTTGTTGTCCTAACAATGAACAAATTCATTAAAAAACTCAACATTAACACACGAATGTGCAAAGAGCACATTCCAAAGCCAGTGCTGTGGTTAAGCAAGTGTTTGTCCACAGGGAGGGAAGGGGATTCTGTGAATCATCAGAAACAGAGAAAGGTTATTTCTGGCAGCCTACATGCTAACGTAAACAGGATCCGTTTCTTCTTTTAAAGTTCTGCGCCAACAGAACTATTGAAATGTCATTTCCCAGCAGAGGAGACTTTTCTTTCATCATTAAAAAATACATTAAAAAAAGGGAACCACAGAGCAAGAGACTTGTGTTCCCGAGCTGGCAGCTGGTAGAGTAGCCCCCGTGTTTGCATTGGCATTTTGCTCCAGATGTTGTCTTCCTTTTGTCAAAGTGAAAACCGGAGGCTGACAGATGCTCTTAGGTCACCGGGGCCTCAGTTTAACTTCATTTGGCTTTCCTTGCTAGAGAGAAAGGAGCATGTTTTCATAGTTGTGCTTCAAAGGTCCACTTCAACTTGGCTGCTCCTCAGTTAGCAAACTGCTGGTAAAAGGCAAGTTTGACCCTCTCAATGTGATGGCAAAGTTTAATAGCTGGCCCAAGCTTCAAGTCCAGACACTCCTGAACGGTGGGCAGGGTCAGCAGCAGCAGTGCCTGGCCATCAATTTCCTGTCAGAAGAGAAAAACTCCATAGTCACTTTGCATTTTTATTCTCCCTGCTCCTTCAGCTTTGACTTGCTATAATTTCAGATCATGATCGTTTGTGAATTAGACATTTCTTTCATGCTACTCCAGGCAGCTTAAAAAAAAAAAATCTCTTTCTCATAACAAATCAACTCCTCTTTCAAAACTTCAGCTCAAATTCACTGGCTAAGGGATGGAATCTCATGAGATGCTATTTTAAAAAAATAAACCTAATAACAGAAACCAAGAAAATCCAATGCAGAAGGTCACTTTACCTAACCTCTGCATCTTTCTAGAGAAACAGAGGTCCCACAAGTAAAAGTACATCTGTTGGAACATCCATCATAAGCCATACTCTTTACCAGTTCCAGTACTACAATTTTTATAGATGATTGTTTTTTATGGCTAACTTTAATCAAGATGCAAGAACAATGTTGACTCGTGTTTGTACGCTAGTTGTCATACTTCAACACAAAAATGTCCACTTGTTGTGCACCTGCAGTTATTCTGCAGAATGGAAAACATTTATCATTTGGAAAAGTCAACACAAGTGGCAAAAGTGTATCTCCTAAAAAACAGGCTCCTGCCTTCATGCTGCTTGGTGCAGGCATTCTCTGTAGGTTTGTGTAGTGGATGAGAACCTAACTGAGAGTTGAAAAAATGTGTTTTTGATAAAGTGTGTTTGATAAAGTGGATATTTGTTATGATCATCCATGGGAAGAAGGCACGAAAAATATGTGTGCAGCTGTTCCATGACCTCCATATTTGGCTGCACCAGAGCGCCTGGACAATGCTCTAGGTGTGACCAACTTTGAGAGCATGAGAACCTGCACACCCACACAAATAAACATCTACAGACCTGGCATAATGCCAGCTTTGGCTCTGTCTCCTAAGAGTATAAAAGCAGGATCCTTTTGTAGCCAAGCCCGAGGCCTCACCTACAGGTGGACGCACTGAGTAGGAACCCTCCCACTGACCTGAATCTCCTGTCATCAGCTGCAATGGGGCTTCCCAGCTTGAAATGTGGGCCTGGATGATGTGGATTAGGTGGTGATTGATGATGTATTTCTTCTTAATCACTGTTCTTTCTGTGCAGTGATTTGATGCATTGCTAATTTGCTTATATATCCTATTCGCTTTGGTGTGCTTGTTTAATAAGCTGTTCAGATTGTACGACCAGCATGTGGTCAGTCTGTTGAGTACCCCGCCTGTTTGCAAAACAGTTTGGGATTTGGATGCCCCACAGACCAAAACATCCTGCACTATGCACTAAGAAACCTGAAAAATTTGGGCCATTCTCTCAACCATCCTCTTCCAAACTGCAGCAGGTTGTGCATGCATTTGTTGCCTCAAAACCCTCTTCTAAAATTTAAACTAGATTGGTTTTGTGATTCATTAGAGGATAAAAAGAAAAGAGACTCAAACATTTCAACAGACAGAAAATCATACCTGATCAAGGAAAATTCTTGCCAGTGGTGCACAGTCAGTGGATTTGAGGAATCGTACAACATCAGCCACGCTCCATTCCAGAGGGTTACTGTCCAGCTGCAGCTTTTCAGCAGCTTCCATCTTTATGTCCTACACAAGCCATCCAGCACAAAAAGAATTCCCAAAATATTACCTATGCAATGAAGCAACACTCCCCTCTACTCCCCCACACTCCAACATCCAGCTGCCAAATAAAGCCCTAACAAGAGCTCAAATTGCAGAGGTTTCTTGGTTAGCAGAGATGTGCAGAATAGCATTGTGCAAAGGGTGGAGCCTGCAATGCTGTCACAGCTGGTAAGCAGGGATCTAGATCCAGGATTTGGTTGACACCACATCACTGCTCAGGCTGAACCCAGAGGAGTCCTAACAGCGGGAAAGTAGGAACTTCACCATTCTGTCTACAGCTTCCTGTTTAGTCTTTATTACAGTGCTGTAATACGACTGTAATAAAAATAATGATTTTTAATTATTCTGTAGTGTCTTCGCAGTGCCCTTTATGGGATAAGAGAGTATTTACTCCAAATATATTGGTGCTTGCCCAACAGTCAGCAAGCTAGAACAGAAATCTACATTTGAAGTTACCTTTGGCGAAGGAGGTTTATTTTCATCATCAGAAAAGGAAAAGGTCCTGAGCTTCCTCTTCCGCTTGTCTCGGTCCTGAGCCAGGGAGTGAGACAGTTCACTCTGTGTAGGAGAGGATGACAGTGATTTCTTCTCCGATACCTCCGATTCCTCAAGCAATTCATCTTGGTGCTCTGAGGTACTATCCTCAGTCAGAGATTCTTCATCTACCTCGTCCTGGTCATCCTCCTCTTCTCCCCCACTGCCCTGAAGAGGTAGGGAAAAAAAAAAGAATAAATAAAAAAAATGGGAAATTTAATACAAAAGCTAAAATTGCCACCCATTTGCCAGCTGTAACCTGAGGTTACAAGAAACCAGCAGTCTGTTGTTTCAAATGTAGCTGGTCAAAGATCACACACTGTATCTATTAAAGTTGTTGGCATCTCATACCTGAGGAGATCCAGCTGGAGTGTTATCCACTGAAGCAGAAGAACGTTTTTTCTTATGAACAAAAAAATGTTTTCGTCTCTTCCGTCTTTTATTTGGTTTCTTCATGGCTACTTCCAGGTTACTGTGGCCACCCGGAGGCCTACCTATCCGCTTGTTTTTCCGCTTCCCATAATAGTGTGCTACCAGGACAGAAGAAAGGAGCATCATGTTGAAATGCACCTTCAATGCCAGTAGTTATGTTTGTCCATCATCAGGACTGGGGAACTACTAGGAGGACATGGCCCAATAGAAATTCCAATTCGGCAAAACTTCAAAATGAGTATATGTCTATATTTTCCTCTTCCATTTGGTTTAAAGAAGAAAAGTTACTAATCAATTTTATATGCCCTATAAATAGGGCATACATCCTGTATCTGAGAAGCCCCAAATGATCAGATTTTATACAAAAATCATCAGCTACAAACTCGGCCCAATTTAATGGTGCTTTTTGTGATGTTTTGTAGTTTTTAAACATGGCCTCACTCACTGTTTGGTCTCACAGTGTGAAATGGTTAAAGTTAGTTCAAAAAAACCTAAACTCAAAACCCTAAAAGCTGAGAGAAGAGCTTGGAAGTTATTTTGTTCCACAACAAAGTGGTGAAAACAATTATAAATTCACTTAAATTACAGAATTACAGTCAGTTCTGGTCCCAAAAGTTGTCTTAAGATAATAAAAATTTTAAGAACACAACAAGAAGTTAATCCATGGTACTACTGCTTAATATAAAATTATTTTTTCTCCCCTACACACTGGCATGCGGATTTTTTGTAGGCCTGTGTATGCAGTGCTTGAGCTGCTCCTTGCGAAAGCAAAGCACTGTACTTTGGATTCCTCCTGGAGCCAAAGCCAGAAGAAACCCAAAATATAACACCCCAAGCCCCACCGCAGTGGAGATCAGCTGCCTACTCACTGTATTTAGTCTTTGTCAGGACAGAGCAGTTCTCTGAACACTTATCCAGCACCATCTGAGGGCCGAAGAGGTTTGGACAACATTCCAGCTTGATGCATGTTTTTCTACAGAAATCTGCCACCCGATCTGCCGTCCTCACAACTTCCACAGTTGCACGGTAGCTCTTCCCTTTGTACCTATCATTGAAAATACCATCATGATTCAGGAATCCTCTGATTACCCAGGATAAGGGTACTTCATTGAGAGGTGTATAAGAATAATGCTTTGAGATCAAACTCAGGGAAAACCTGAGCAATGAGGAACACTATGGACAGACAAGTCCAGGAAACAGGTAGTCCTGTCTCTTATGACAGATCCTGAAGCAAAGAAACAAAGCCAGCACAAGAAAGAGAGATGCCTGTAGTACCAAACACAGCAACACTGCTCTGCCAGCAACTATAAAACACCACCTGAGAGGACTATCTCAGAGTTTAGATGTTTCGTTTTCTTTGTTCGCAGATGGTTTATTCTTTCTTTGGCTTGATGGGACTGCAGAAGTGCCCACTGCGATGTAGACAGCTGGTCCCTAAAGCCAGGATGGAGTGCACCAATTCAACTAATGAAGGTAACAGCAGACAGCTTCTAGTGTGCCATTCTTTGCACATAGTATGGCAAACAAATGAACTACTGTCACATTTCCAATCAGCTTTCATCTAACTGCTAAACAATTTGTCAGGACAATCACTTGCCATGACTCCACATTTGCTCCCATTTGATTTAAATTAAGAAAAGATTTATTTTTGTTCATCAGTCTTGCTGTGACACTGACAGAGCCACACTCCGAAATATCTGCCAGAGTCATTCATCATTTCTGCTTTGTTCCTCCAGCACAGCTACTGGCACGTGCTGATATCTCTTAGGGATGTCTCAGGCCTGCAAGTGTCTAGTTAATGCATTGAAAAAAAGAGCTATATCATCCAAGTCCAGATATCCCTGGTGTCGCTACTGTGACAAAAGAAAGCAGACAGCAACTTCAGTAAAACCAAACAAATCTCTTTTTCCTCTATTCTTCACCTACACCTCCTATTTACATTAACCTTTCATATAATCTTCCTATTGTTCAAATCCAGAGTAATCCTCTGATATGTGGAAAGGTGTCTTTTTACACACGAAGCTGATCCAACAAAAGAATTTACTGACATGCTCAAAACTATGTAGGAAAGAGTGCTCTGGCACATTGGGAAAATCTAATCTCTAGTACACAAACACAGTGACCTAATTACAAGACCATCACTAGACTATAAAGGAGTATCTGGATTTATCAAATATATGTAAATATGACCACTGCTTTTTTCCTAGCCACAAAGCAATCTTGCAAAGAAGCTCCAACCCGAAAAGCTTAGCAGGAAAACTAGGGAGTGCTTTAGGGTAGGCTGTTGTAGAAAGACTTCCATGCCAGGCCATTTCAGACCACTGCTGTAACTTCATTTATGAGGAAACTTCTTCCACTGAGAAACTTGTATGGAAATGCCATGGAAGCTTCCTAAGCAGTATGTGCTTTTGCTCTGAAATACTGACAATTACCTTCAGGTGAATTAAATTATCTTAAACCTCACCTGCACATTTGCCTGTGTATATGCTATGTTGTACCAGTACCATATCATTCTTACTTCACCACTAGCTGCTTGCATGCCAGTAGCAGAGCACACCTGGCATATTAAGGAGCACTAAAATCAGATGCACTTCACCAGACATTCATAAAGAAGTTCATAAAGACTTGGAAATTCAATGGATGCCAGCATCTTGACATGCTATAAGCAGTTTTTCCTTCTCTGAAATGTGAGTAGTTAAAGCACAGACTGCAGAGATTATTGCTAATGGGATGAGCTAAGTGGGAAACAGGACATGAATTTACTTGGCTTTTAGGGTCTCTCCATGCCCATGCCATGCAGCCTCTTCATCCAACTGCAGTTCTCGCAGGACACGGCTAGGTTTGTAAGCTGCATTGATCAATAAAGTGAGAACCTACAGTGAGGGAAAAGGAGAAAATACATTTAAGTTATTTGTACAATAAATCTGTTTTAAAGTGTCAGGGTAGAATAGGAAATTACTTCTATTCATCCAAATTATCTAGCATTAAAGCACTCATTCACAGCAGGATGACAGATACCTCCCAATACTGCCAAAATAAAAACTGAGAGCAGTCGACACTTTGGGCCGTGCCAAACCTCCAGAATTTGTCTGCCGAGTCACGAGTGTACCTAGCAATTTCCAACTCATTGCCCTCAAGTTATACATCACTAAATTAAACCCCGGGGCTGAATACCACAAAACTTGCACAAGCTGAGGTAAATCTGAGTGATTATCTTGGAGATAGTTTGACATGTAAAGATGTGCCAAAAAATGCTGCAGGAGTTTGCTGCCTGCCAACCCACTACTTCCTACAACATCAGACTGCAGGATCTTCAGCTCCCCTCTGTTTTGCTTTCATGAACCATGGTAAAGCCAGCACTAAAATAAAATGAGATTTTCTCTGTTGCTATAAAGTAACTCGAAGTTGTGAATAGCCTGAAGTTAGTGCAGGAAAGTACAAAATATGCACTCAAATGGCATTTCTTATTTTTAGTACTCGCTTATTCCAAACCATTCCCAAATTGGGTGCATCAGAATCTTGACATAACAAACTCACAGCTTCAGCCCTACTAATGCAGCAGGCCAGAGGTCTGTAGTTCAAGGGTATTAAATACAATGCAAGTATCAAACTCTTTCTGGGATTCATACACTGAGCAAGGGTCAGAACTGAAATGAATACAACGAAGCATATTGGCTGAACCTTTAGCAACCCTCAGCATCTGTACATCAGCAGGATTTATGCATACTTTATGCTTTCAGGCAGTGAAGCAGGTTAAACCTTCCAGGTTAGATGAAGCTGTCAGCGACTTTCACACTTGCTCTTTTGCAGTGCTTACACCAGAGTACTGAAACTTGCAGAAAGAATGGAAAGCTTTTCTGTATGCAAAAATGGACTGGACTCTTGTCCACCAGACTCTTGTCTGACAGCATGTCTGCCACAAAGTCTTTCTTAAGGTCCCTCCCAGTCATGACACGTGGTAGGGAAGGTAAAAATTCCGGAGACCTTGAGCCAGCTCCTGCGTTTAAAGTGATTGTTCCACGAGAGCTCAAGTGTGCACATATAGTTATGCCTTGGGAAACTTTCAGCCTCAGGTCAGATAATATCCACCCCATGACCTTTTTGGAGATTGTGTTGAAGTATCTGTAAATTTGCTGTGAAACACCTTCTGGAGACAAGGTTCTTTGATATTAAAGAATGGCCTCTTCCCCCTTCCTCCCTTCCCTCAGTTACGTTAAAAAGCAACACCACAATTCCATCTGATCTTTGCAAATCATATCCAACTTATAAAACACAGAGAATTATTTTAATTTTCCAATTACTGAAAAGAGTTTGCCATTTCTATTAGGAAAATCTGTATTCCCTCCGTTTTAACATCAACAGTGCAAACTGTAAAGGAATTTTTGGATTATCTGAAGCTAAACTCTATTCATTAAAATGGAATCATTTATTACAGCTATAAAAAGATACTAACTCCTTTGATTGTGGTAATTACAGGTTACTCCGTCTTAACCTAAAAAAGTTTAGCAGTAGAAGGCTGATTGTAACTCAGGTAAATGAGAGGCTTTTACTCTTTCCAGCCATTCATAACCAATCCATGATTTATACAAAGAAACATCTTTACTCATTATCAGCTTAGATTTATTAATTATCTATCTATATTTAGAGAGAAACTCTAGTGTTTATGATGCACTGCTATATGCAGGTCCACTGTGTACAACCACCTCACCTCTTTCAGAACAAGAACACAGTTCCCAGGTCCCACAGACTGAGGAAGCTCTGCAATCCTGCCCTTGTTAAGGTAAGGCCCTGAGAAGCACCGGTGGTTGAAGTAGATCTTTGGGCAGCAGTACTTTCCATTAATTACCACTGAGAAATGAGAAAGCAAAGATTTAAATCACACGCTACAACCTCCCTAGCAAGGAATGACTTTTTGCAATGCCTAATATTTTGCCTGCTGTAAAAAAGGAGGGGGGAAAGTCTGGAATGCTGTGAATTTGAGGTAGCTTCAGTGTCATGTTTGTAATGACAGCACTAGTTATTCGATGTTGCCAAAGTATTTTTCATACTTCACATGCATGCTTGCAACTGTCAAACTATAGGAAATAAAGTGGGTCATTTATCAGAAAAGAAACATTTCTTCCTGGCTAGTCTGATGCTTCCTGGGATTATACCAGTGGGAACAGGCAAGAAGACAACAATCTCAACTTTCTGGTAGCAGAAGCACTTCCTACACAGCAATTATGGACAAATTTTCCAGTCAAGTAATTATCTCTCTTCCAAACTTCTGTCACCAGAAAAGCTGGCAAAGTTATTCTCCACTGTTTATCCTAAACTGCAATATCACATTGCTTTGCATTTTCAGACCTTTTCCCTCAATCAGCAAACAAAAGATGCAGCAACTGATGAAGTGACATCAAGTCTTCTAAACCTATTAAATGGTTCAACGCTGCTCAAAATTAAAGTTATACATAACATGTATTGCAAGATACTTATGTATAGATACAAAATTGTTTTACCCTAGCAGTGTTACAGTTTTTCTTGACTGAGCAACACTATCACTTAAAGATCTTAAATTCAGTAGTTGATAACTGGCAGATAAATAAATGAAGTCAAATTTACACTATGACTCTATTAAAAGCAAATTAAAATGCTAAGTAAGCACGAATCATTTCTATAAAGCTTGCTTTTGATGCAGCTTCACATGTGCATTGCACTGTACAGAAAACAGCAGAGGAGGCATTTTGTTGCCAAACAGATAGATCTGTATGACTGTTTCACTAGCAGATCTACTTATTCATCATACTCATTCTTGCAACAGTTTAGAAAATTATTAGATTTCACCATCTGGCACACAAAGCAGTTTACTGTTTGAATTGCTTTTGTTTATCATGATGATGAAGTTATCATAAAAAACAGACAAACCTGCTTCCCAAAGCTAGAGTCTACCAGCTCAAGAGCACAGATGCATCACGCCCGTTATGTTTCTCCCAACATTATTAAACATAACAGGTAACAATAAAAAAATCATCTGCATAGGTCACAGTACACACTTGGCTCCACATATTCTCTTCTGGGTTGGGGGTGTTCTGGTGTAAAAATCTAATATCTAGATTTAATGCAAATACCAATTGCAGAACATAAGTATCATAGAATTATAGAATCACTCCAGTTGGAAAACATCATCGAGCCCAACCATCAACCCAGGACTGCCAAGTAATTGTACATTTTCGTTTGTTTCATTGTATTTTGAAGTTCAACAAATCATCAAGAGATGAAACCCTTCCCTCTCCTCTCCTAACAGAAGAGTGTTGAGCAGCTGAACAATGAGGTGGCTGAACTGTTACAGGATTTTGACTTTGTTAGTCTGCCCTCTCTCTGATCAATACCTGAATCAGAAGAGTTCAGCTCCTGGTTCTTTAGTCCATCATGAACTGTCCTTGAAGACAAAATTCTGAAATGAAAAGAAGATCGAGAAAAGGGAGAGTCACCTCTCCATTACTAAAACCAACCATTAGGTTTTTTTAGCTCCAAGCCCAGCCTTATTAATCAGCTTCCTATACCTCCCCTGTTTCACAATAACAACATGCAAGGACTATCGAATTCAATTTGGAAAGGACTACTGTATTGCTATACCTAGCAGCAATCCTTCCCTGCTTGAAGTATACAGGCTACCATGCTGATGAACACATCACACAAAGCTACCGACAATAGTTTATATTTTCTGCCTCCTTTTAATTTCATTTCACTGCACGAGGCACAGTCTTACCTTATACATTTTGAAAAAGATGGATTTTAAACAAAATACAACAAAATGACTCAAGTACTCTGATAACAGGGAAGAACAGTCTGCTCAGTATTTTAGGAGCAATGAAAACATTGGCAGGACTAGTGACAGATCTGGTGTTTGTAAAGCTGTACAGAGTCAATAAAGCCAACTGTCAGGCATTCTACTGAGCTTTTTTTGAGCAGGCTCACACAGAGGAGTTTCACATGCATGACACAGAGTTTACAGACAAATTGTAGGTATTAATACAACTTTCCTTTTTCGCTAGTCTGGGCCAAATTTAATCTGGGAAGGAACTATTAGAAGTTGATCTACTAAATGACTCACACTGAAGACAAATTTTCTGATCAGCTGTGCAGTATCACAGCTACATGTTAGGGCAGCCACATTTTCTAAGTATGTTTACATTACAGAATCTGTATTATTTGAAAAGGGAATACAACCAAAAGGGAATCAGTAATTTTCCCTATTAATTACCATTAAAAAAAAAGGCTCAAGCACAAATTTACAGAGAGAGTCTTAAGATCAGGCTAGTTTTTCTTAAATACACTCCTATTCTCACAGAAAATGCAATCCTTTAAAAATGAAAGATCAACAATTTCAACCCCAGAACTTCAGTGACTTGACCTATTCAATAATTCAGCTGAGTTGCACTAGCATTGTTAAAAAACAAATTCCACACTTTCTATATTCCACTAAAGCAGTACAAGAGATCTTTTTCAGCATCAACAGGAACTACCAGCATTAAGATAAATGGACTGTGGAATCTCTCAACCCTCAGTACAGCACTTCTGTAAAGCTATATCTCCCATAGAGACAATGTGATTTACCAACTAGAAGAAGGAAAACCCAAACAAACCCCAACAAAAAATAAAAGCAAAAAACCCTGTTACTTACTGTTTCTCTGGTTGAACTACTGCAATTTTTTTCTGCTTGTTTACTGAAAGGTTGAAGAAGAAAGTATAAACATCAAAGTATGGGAGGCAAACAAATTAAACTTCTAGTACTATATATTAAACTATTTTCCTCTAAGTTATATGCCAAAAAGAATCCATGTTCAAAGTCACTGCAACGTTAGATAGCTGACCCATCTGCACTACAGACATGTTAGCCCACATAATTCGAAGTAACGCAAAAGGTTTACTTCAACTTGCACTAAAAATCCATTAAATCAGGCATGTATACTCCCAGGCTTCCAGGAAATCTCACCTTTTGTGCATCTTTGTTTGCATCACAGCCCCTAAACTACCTCTAATACCTGCCAAAAAGGAACAATATGCTTTCCTTTTTCTTCAGCACCCAAAGGTGCTGAAACTTATCCAGAGATTATGCTCATAGACCTAGCTCACCACTTCACTGGCACAGGGAACTTCAACACCATTTAATGTTGAACTGGAATGAAATCAGCTGGTTAGAAACATATATGACTTAAGCCAATAGCTATGGAGGAAAACACTGTTGCAACTAAAAAAGTCAACTCGGTGATGGGTTCACACTATCCTAAGCATCTCACTACTATAGTTAAAAGAGATAGGATTTACTTTTCCACATTTTGTCATTAAGGTATCATAACCATCTGGCCCATTTAGGAAGCTAGTCCCCTTTATTTCAATGCCAAAACATATACACACTCAGCACTGCTTTGTTAGGGTGTTAATTTTACTTGCACAAGTGCAAGCGTAAAACCAGTGTGGGAGTCAGGCACACGGCAAGAACAGCTCAGACAAAAGCAGGCACACAGCATGGGTGTGTGTGCATACACACAGATGTGATTTCTTTATTGTGACTAATGGATCGTTTGCACACGCTCATATGCTGACTGTTTTGGAGTTGTTGTATGGATTCCAACTGGACCTAACAGCCAGGGGAACGGTTGCACAAGGCATGGATTCTCTGCACATGGTGTTTTCAAAATCAGCAATGCAATAGCCTGCTCTTGAAGGCCTCATTGTCCCTGTCAGTCCAGCTAACCACTACTAATAGAACAGAACCGATACCTATTGCTTTGCGAGGAGGTCTGAGCTGATATCCATTCGTCTCACACCAACCCACTGGAAATATATTCATTGATTCCACACTCACTATACAGTCAGGGACGGGTTTCTTGGAGCCTATTCAGTTTAGAGAAGCAAAAATTGAGACAACTCATAAAACCAGAAAACATCATTTGGTTAATGCTTGCTATCTGTTTGCCAGTGAAGCTGCTTTTACTTATGGCAGATCTGGAACACAATATCAACTGTTTATTCATCGCCTTTTATTGACCAGATTCTTTCCTGACCTCATTTGCTTCCTCCTAAAGGCTGGAGATGGAAATTTGCCATCCACAGTTTCGCAGAGATGCACAGTGCATAGTAAGTGCATGCTGATGTACTTCCAATCAAGAAATGGGATTATAATGGAGAACGGCTGACATCGGCCTATTCTGTCTTAATGAAGAACCTCTCTAATAGTTTTCTTTCTAGGTCTGGTCAAAGCTTGCTCAGAATGCAAGTCACTCATCTGTAAAAATGTTACAAGGCCCTTGCTTTCTAAAAGACACTGATCAGCACTTTGCACAGTGCACTAGCCCAGCACTGACACTGCAATGCACAAATGCCATTTCTGCCTAGCTTAAAAAAGCACTGACATCCAAGTCTAACTGGGAAACAAACAATGCAAACAGGTTTTTGCTGCATTTCCATTGAGGAAATGGTGTTTTGCTGCCCATATTCAGCAGGCAGTGAGTTTTCTCCAGGTTTGATGATGTTACTACAGGAGAATCAATGCAAGAGCTACCCTCCTCTCCCACATCAGGCTTACCCTCCAGCTGAAGCCAGAGGTAGGAATCTTTCAGTTTGGTGACTGTAGCAATGCAAACTTCTTCAGGATCTACTGGGTTCACAGCCTCAAGTTTCATATTCTCTTTGAATCCATGATCAGAAGTTAACTAGGAAAGAAACAAAGTACTTCAGTAAAATGCCATCTGTATATCCAGTATATGATATGAATAGCCATGAATAGGAGCAACAGGTAAAAGCCTCACTGATTGAGTAACACAGAAAGATGCCCAACCAGTCAGGGAAGATTTTTAGCACATTGAAGATAATTAGCACATTGAATACAAATAATATGTATTACAAACAACAAAGAATTTCAGTTAAAAAAGGCTCTATAGACAGACCTAGAAAAGAACATATTTGTACTCAACAGCAAGGATGCTGAGACTCACTGAAAGGATTGGGCGCATTCCAAGCAACCAGGAATTGTCTGCTGCTTGCCACCTAAGTGATAAGTCTGACAAATAGACTGACCAGGCTCTCTATTCTATTATGTTAGCTTGGAAATCCATTTTACATATGCAAATAACATTCCTGCCTTGTTCAAATGAGTTCTGGCAGACAGCAAAGGAAGCTTTCTTTTCATTTCACATGTTTTTGATAAGTAGGATTTTACCTTGTTCACCAATTTAGTCCACATTTATAAAAAAATTCCTAAAACATAAGATTAGCTATCAATCCAGCTCTGAAGCACATGAATTAAAAGATAAAAAGTTACAGCCAGAGGAGTCTTCCTCTCAGAGCCATTCTGCAACATAATTACAGGATCAATACATTACGAATTCTGGAACTAGCCTACAGTGATCAACTCTTCTCAGAAAAGGGATAATAAATTCAATGACCTGTTCTAAGATGCCACAGCTTACAAGACAGAACAAGGGCAACAAGAATTCATAGCCAGCAACACCCTCTTCAAAAAATGGTAATTACTCATTTTAATTTCTTCCCCTAAGCAGTGCAATTGCCCAAGTATTGTAAATGGAATTGGAAGGCAGGTGTTTATAAGTACCCTTTTCTGCTTGACAAGGTATTCTGCTTTGGGAGACAGCAATACTGTCATTGAATCAACAAAAGCCCAAACCCTAGCAAGTACTTCAGGCACTCATTAATGTAAAATGATTATTTGGTACTAATTTAAGATGACTTGGTATTGATTAATATAATGGAATGAATTTTTCAAGCTGAAAGAAAGGAAGATTGAAGGAGCACACTAAGTAAATGAAAACAAGGTCTATTAAAAGGCCCTGTTTCCACAATCACAGGAGGGCCAAGGATCAATACTGTTTCAGGACTATTCCACGGACTCTTACATATCTCAGTCTTACAAAACACTGATTTCTTTTCAATCTGCTTTATCAGAACTGAAGTATTTGGCCCACCACTTACATATCTAGAAAGCTGGCATGAACCTACTACTGTTCACACACATTTGCACTTAAGAAAGTTCCTCAGGTACTTTAAGTAAAAAACCACAAATGTTTCTTCTCTCTGGAATCAAGAGTGTCACTCACATAGCAGAAGAGAGATTTTTCTGCAAGAGAACCTTACCGAAGGGAAGCAGCTCTGGGGAGCTGCCTCAGCACCACATTGTTTGAGGTAGTCTGCCCAATCGAAGTCCTGCCCAGGATAACCTAGGTGAGGAAAAGGCAAAGGGGTTAGACAAGAACAAATGACTCGTTTCAAGCTGACATAAAGTACAGACCACTGAAATCTGTTTGGGTCACTCAAGTCTGTCTGCTGACTAGGGCTTCCCTGGAGTCAGCACGGTTCTCACATATTTGAGGCAGCCTCTTTATTTTCATTGCAGAGGGGCTTTGGCACTGCCCCACCTTGATTGCCATCTTTGACTTAGTGTCACACTAAAAGGGCCTTCACAGAGAGCAACCTGAAGTGTGAATCAAGTACATCTGCTAAGCAGACAAGGGCAGCAATCAAAACACAGGGAAGCATTCGCACCCTTTTCACAGGTACAGATCAGGAAGGAGCAGGCAGCTCAGGGGGACCACAAAGATGTCGTTAGGCTATGCAGGGTGAAAACTAGAAGAGCCAAAGCCCAACTAGAACTTAATCTGGCTACTGCCATAAGACAATAAAAAAATGTTTCAGTAAATGTATCAGCAGCAAAAGGGGGGCTAAGGAGAATGTCCATCCTTTATTGGATGTGGGGGAAAACACAATGACAAAGGATGAGAAAAAGGCTGAGGTACTTAATGCCTTCTTTGTCTCAGTATTTAGTAGTAAAACAAGTTGTTCTCCAGGTACCCAGCCCCCTGAACTGGAAGACAGGAACAGGGAGCAGAACGGAGCCCCCGTAATCCAGGGAGAAATGGTCAGTGACCTGCTACACCACTTAGACACACACAAGTCTATGGGGCCAGATGGAATCCACCCAAGGATACTGATGGCGCTGGCAGAAGTATTCACCAAGTCACTTTCCATCATTTACCAGCAGTCTGATTTCTGTGGTGGTGAATAAGAGTACTGAGTCCCTGGTTTTACAATATCATTGATGTTTCCATTTTGAGAAAATGCATAAATATTTCAGTAGCTGAGGATCACTCCCCAATTCCCTTATGTCCTGAAGCAATCTGCTACCTTGCCTGATAGGTCCTTGGAAAAAAAATACTTCATTAACTTGTGATAAGATACTCTAGAAATATTATAAGACATTTGATAACAAAGTTCCATTTTGACCAGAAGAAAAAAAAACAATGCAAAGACTATAGGCATCAGATACCATGTTAATTAAAGCTGAAATCAACATTGCCTTCAGCCCTGGAACACATAGTCCATTGGTTCAAGTGTTCAGGTTTTTATGCATGACCAGCATCCCCAGCCACTGTTATCTTCTCACACCCAGGCATGTACCCAGGAAACTTCAGTTTCACTAACTCAAAGCTCCTGTTTCTCAGAATTTGATCTTTCCTGTTCTTCGCCTGTGCTACTACATGTAATCCTTTTGCAAACCGTTGTCCTAAACATAGCACTCTGGGGACTGGCAATCTACTTCCTTCAAAGAGGAACAAGCACAACAAGCTTGGACAAACATACCTGATGGGGGACTGAGATGCAAGCCGTTCTTCAGACTCCACTGCACAGGGAAAATACCAGCACTGTTGACATGACAAATGTAAGACTGGCTGGTTGTACGCTCTGGTCTCAAGTCATCAATTTCTACCATGAAATATTTTTCATTGTACACCTGTAGTTAGCCAAAAGAGAACCATGTGGTCTTGTAAGTAGCAGATTCTGATCTACTCCCTCTCCCCTATTTTGATAACTTCATTAAACAGCAACACTGCACGATGGAAACCCTTTACCTTGAAGTACTGTGAGGGTAAAAAAAAAATAAAAATTTAAAAAGAATCTATGGGATTCATAAACCAGCAGACTCCTCTGCATTACCTGAAAACTAACAAAAACAAGTCATAATAAAAGACAAAGTATGAGCACTTAAAACATAAGGTGATCAAGCACTATATGAAATTTTCTTAAGAAAAACGCAGAGAAATTAAGAGTTTGAAGTCTTACTACCATTCTGTAATAACAAAATTGCTTATTTCTACAAGGCTGAACTGTGTCCTATGATCCTGAAGTAACTAGGAGCAGGACAGGAGAACATGGAGAAAAATAAATGATTCTGCTTTCCTTGGAGCTGGTTCTGCCTTTTTAATAATAAACAAATGCCTTACTTTAAGAAACTGTGTGTCAGAGCTTAAAAGAGAGAGATCACCAAAATGTAAGATATCAGTTTGAGAGACTATCTGTCCTAAAGAAAAAGGAAACAGTTTCTGGAAAATATACAAAAAAGATTAAAAAATATGTTCTAGTTTTATGTTGTACAGCAGTATTTTGGTTTACTACATCAAAGCAGGTCTCTTTAGAACCTTTCACCTGTTTACTAAAACAGGAAGACAGAAGTTGCTCAAAACCTGATTATATTGGGGAGTTTCCATTTTAACTTTTAAATCCATGTATGGGCCCTTGTTTGAAAACCAGGCTACTTAGACATCAAAACTGGTACACAGAAATGACACTAACTTCTGCCAAAAAAACCCCAAACCACCCCAAAATCTATCTTCAAGTGGATACTGAGATTATGAGGGATTACACATAATTTTAAAAATCTGGATTTGACAATTTCAGCCATTTGACTTTTGGAGCTTGTATCTTTATGGAACTTTTCCCCTACTTTAAAATCCAATGTCTTTACCATCAGTGGTTCAGTTTCTTTCCCCCCGCAACCTGTCCCATAAAGGAGACATACAAATAATTTGAAAATTCATTCAACATTTTAAGATAACCAATTAATGAGAATTTCCTGAGCATGTAAGAAGTAGCAATTGAACTGAATCTTAATAGGACAAGTTAAAGAACCCTGGTACCTTGAGAACTGTAGCAGGAGAGATTACAAAAGGAGCCATTGGGTCCACAGCTTCTAACTTCATGCCTTCAGAGAACGAATGCACTCCAATCACAGGCTTATCCTGAAAAAAGGAAGTATCAGAGTTACAGATTAGGTAGTACACATGCTAAACCTTTCAATGTACAATTACAGAAACTGCAGTAACTTTGCACTCCTCTAAGAAGGACAATAACCCACAAGGCCAGCCCGTGAACAATCGGAGATGCCATTATAAAGGATGAGGACCAGGGATTTTTCCCAGTATGACAATTAACAGCTCACATATTTGTGACAGGTGCGTTGTCTAACTTTACAACAATTGTATCGTAGTATATGATTCTTTAAAATAGAGAGAGAAAGGAAATTTTAAAAAAACCCCAACAAAATAGCCTAAGAAGTTTCATTAACAGCGACTGACTTCCCTGAATCATTTCTTAGTAATATAGAACCTTCAGGCTATCATCCACAGCATTAAACTGTACATACTATGTCTTACCTTAAAGAGATCTGTAGGAACTGATGACTCCTCTTCCTCCTCTTTCACCTTCTTTAGGATCTCTTGCCAATCTGCTTCGCTCTTCAGGGACCTAATGGCTTGAGTAAAAAGAAAAACAGTGAATGAACTTATCTTTCTTCTTTTGCCTCAGAAAACAGTTTGATTTGTGCTCCTCCAAGTGCTAAATTCACATCTGTTCAGAATCTGTGCAAATACCTTCCTTCTTAAAAATTGTTTTCTTAGACATTTGGACATGTTACAAAGAGGGACTGAATTCAAGCAGCAGCATCAAGCATACACTGCCCAGTCTAGTTATTCTGAGAAATGGAGGTCACATCAACACTGAGGAAAACTTCTGGAGAAACATACGGCCAGAAAACAAATCCTACACTACTCTGTTTTATGCTTAAGCAAGCAGAAAGTGCCATAAATGTTCCACAATTCTGTCCCAGTTGCATAAGTTACTCTTTTAGCATCTGTAATTGCAGTCCACATACCTCTCTGATACAAGAGGAACTACTTGTACCAGTGCCATCATGCTCAAAGGATCTCTGAAGTCAAGCCTGTGAGTGGATCAAAGGCTTTTTACATAGACATAAAAAGGAAGCAAGCTTAGTAACTAATTTTCTATAAAAGCCATTATTCATGTAAATAGTGCTGCAAATCCACCCATCTCATTTCTGTCAGCGATTTGGTGTCTCCCTGTTCACAATCCTGCTTTCAGCAGATACTCAAGCACTAGCAAAGGCAGTATAATATGCTCAGTCATTTCAATGGAAATTCTTTTGTTTTCCTCAGCTTTATTTCTTCTTGTCATAATGGAAAAACATTTTTAAAAACCTACAACAAAAGCAACTGTTCTAAAATAGCTGAGCTCCTCCAACTAACAGTACAGAGTGTGCCAGAACCTTAGATGTACTCGTGCCTTTGCAGAAAGGCTTTAAGGTAAATGCTCAACATTTTCCAGTTTTATCCCAAGATTTCTCCTCACCAGGAAACTCATTCTATCACTGCTCAGCTCACAAGTAATCCATTTGCATTCCAGCCATTTTATGCCCCATTTCTTTGATGATTCACCCTGACATGCACGTGTCTGGAAAACATGGTTATCTGTCCCATGCTCTGCCTCTGTTTCCACACACTCATTCCCTGGGCACACATTTTTTAAGGACATTTTTATATCCACATAATACCTCATTAAACAAGAACTTCAGCAGCCCAGTGGGCTTGGGAGTCCCAGCTGCAAAAGCTCCTGTTGACCAGTATTTCAAAAACAGATGACTTTCCACCTGCCCAGGATACAAACCTACCAAAACTAACCATGAAGGCAAACCCTTCCTCAGCTCCTCCCCTTCTACAAACTCAAGAGATATTTTTGACAGCCAAAACCGTTTGGCAACTTTTCAATGAGTGGGTGAAAAGTCTTGTAGGGCTATTTGCTGGTGTTTTCACTTACATTTCATTAGGTACAATATTTGCCAGATCACACACTGACCACATGCATCCAGGAGGCAGATTCAGAGCACCAAAGCAGCAGCAGCATTCTCTAGCCTCTGATCACCATAGAAAAGACAGATGTTTTGAAGTACCTAAAGGCGGTTGCAGGCTGTATCCATGTTGAGCTGCCCATCCCACTTGATGAAGGAAAGGGTCCAAGTAGAATATCCATTGGTCAAATTTGTCAGAATCCTCCAGCCCTTCATATCGCAATTTAAGTCTCCCACCAACATTTTCTATCACGGTGACTATCCAGGCTTCCAGGGAATCCCGGAAGTTTTGCAGTTCTAGTCGGGAGCCTGGTGCAATGAGATCCAATGGATTTTTCCCTCTGTGAAGCTACAAAAAGAACAGAAATTATTCTGTGCAACAGAACAATACAAATCCTATACTTTCCCTTCTTTATATGCATTCCTTTTGCATAAATAATGAATACAGAAGTAAACAAATAAAAGTCTCTTAGTAACACAAGACAACAAAAATGACAACATTTAGAATTGCTGGCCCTTGCTTCTGCACCACCTGTAGATACAGTCACAAGTTTCACTTAAGTCATCATTTTCAGAAGCATTATCACTTATATATTCAAGGTTTGAAGGAAACATGAATAATCTCTTTCTAAAACTGAGTCATCTAGCATACAAAGATGACTAGACAGGGAAGATACAGAGATAAAAGTGTTACTTGTAAAAGAAGATGCCAATGGTATTTTCAAAAAAACCTATGTTCTGTACTTTACAACCAGACACTGATACAAGGTGCAAATATTGTTTTAAGTGCAGAAGAGGGGATAAAAATTTGGTTCTTCACTAGCAAAGACACAAGATTCACATGAAACAATCATCTGCTTGCTGGTTTAAAAAAATAATAGTGAAAGGAGTCAACTGAGAAAGGGGACAATATGAAAGCTAAATAAATAAAGGATTATTTCCTTAGAGCTGCATGAAGGAGGGGGGCAGAGAAGGAGGAAGTCTGAAACCCAAAGGAGCTTGAAAGAGGTCTTTCTTTTAACAGCATTAATTAATAGCTCAAACCTGCAACGACAGGTATGTTTCAGAACAACACTATCAGAATTAAATACTGCAAATAGGAAACACTAGAGAGTGGAACTTCAAGGTCAGAAGCACACTACAATGTTCCCTAAACCTAAAAAAGGGATGAAACTGACAATCTGAATAGGGGTTCCCTTAACGGCAAAGGGGAAAACCAAGACAAAACCCAAGATGCAGCAGGTTGCAGCACTTACCCCCTCCAGCAGGTTAGCAGGAGCACTGCATGCTCCTTTCAGCACCCGCTGAAGGAATTCCTCCTGGTCAGGTATCTTGTCCTTGATACCTAAGAGAAAAGTGAAGAAGAAAGATTGTGATTCCTTCCTGCCAGTTAAAGATAATTCAGAAAACAAGACATTACACAACAAGATATTACCATAATCTTGCACTGTCTAATTCACAAGAATCTGCCACACACTCACTAGTAACACTCTAAAAGAAGAAACAAACCAACAAAATCTTTGAAGGAAATGACAAAGCATTATAATTCAGTGGGTGGTTATTAAGATAACCATTAAAAAAAAAGTCCAATTCCAAAATTGAGCTAAGTCCTCTCTGGTGAAAGAGCAACCTCCTATTGTAAGTCACAGGATTTCAGAATATGGCAGACAATCTCACCTTGTCACCACAGCAATACCACCTGTGCATAACAGCAATTATGAAGACTACCTGCCAGGCTTACAAAGGACAAAAGCACACTTTCATATGTACTCCCCACTTCTGCAAATGAAGCCAATACCTTCAGGCACTTTGAGAATCTTCTTGTTTTGCTCACACCAGCCGATGGGGTGTAAATCAGCTGTCATGATATCGCACCAAAAGTCAGCCTTGCGGTCTTCCCCGTAACCATCGTAGCGCAAGAGCAGCAGCTGCCCACAGGTAGTAATGATCGTGGCTACCCAGTAAGTGTTTTGGTCAGACTTGACAGCAACTTCTAGCTTCATACCAGGGGCAAAACCATTCTGCAAACTTGTATCCACCTGAAGAGGAAGAAGATCATCACATCAGACCACCACCCAGAAACTTTGTGGAACAATTTAGACGTGTTCATTAGCAAATAAGCCAAATGCCATCCAGTTTCTTCAGAGAAACAACTTCATCACGTTATGTGACCCAAACTGGAATGCACACAGAACCATCATTAACAAAATCTCCTTTGCATTTCAGAGGATCTTTCCAACCTTAAATAATTACCTTGCAATTCTTCTTTCTGCCCTGGACAATACCTCACCACTGAAAGGCTTTCTGACCCACAGCTGGGCTATCAAGCTGGGCAAAATTAAGGGCCAAACTCAGCAACACAACTTTGGCTAAACTGTGTCTTTCAACCTCTTTGGACAAAAAGCCTGTTTAAAGTACTTACTCATGCTTTAGATAACACCACCACTGTCTCTCCCAGCAGGCTCACTTAGGAAGGCATGAATCTGCACAGTTGCAGAATAAGGGTTTTTAATGTCTCTATCCAACAACCTAAATAATTCTGTATGCAGCACTGTTACATAAATTGCATAGAACACGAACAGTTTGTGTTCTTCAGTGAACTCCTGCTTTGACAACAATACAGCGCCAAACACTGTGTGTGCTCGGTGTGTGTGTGGTGTGCAGGTGAGGAATCTGACTGCACAGCACTCAGATACTGAAACGTGAACTTAAAAACAGAAGGCAAAACATTACGTTTCTCATATCCCTAACTTCTCCAAGCTCAAACACCCCAAAAGAGCAGAAGAACCCTGTTCTGCTCTCACTACAGTATGCTACTGAGCTATACTTAATTCCACGGCCTCAGTCTTAATTAAAAACCTGACACCTCGATCCCCTGTTCTCAGCTGAATGTAACTGGTGTTTTCTTTCCATAGTGGTCCCAACTTCCATTTCCCCTTCAAACCAACTGCAAGAAAGGCTTCTAGTATGATGCAGATGCAGTAGACACTTTCTGGGTTATTTATGACCAGTTCTGCGCTGAGGGTTCAGTAACTGCCATGGCTATTACAGCCTCATCAGCCAGCATGTACAGGTTTGCCAAAAATAAAACTAAGAGAACCACATCAGAAAGAAAAGTGTATGCCTCTGTTAACTGCTCACATCCTTTAGGTTACCACCCTTCACTGAGAGAAAACTCTTCTTAAGGACAGAATCAGCAGGACCCAATACCTGCAGATGTTCTGAAGTGGTATTACCAAAGTCACCTCTTTGGAAAGAAAGACAGTTGCCTTGCTGAAGGGGGATTACTAAAGACTTCATATTCTGACTCCTGAGAGAAAAGCCATGAGCTCAACACAAAGTCTGAGGAATTGGGAAATCTCTGCAGCTTTCTATGCCCAAACTTCCGGCGAAGCCTCCCAGCAGAGAGAGCTGTGTTCACCAAAACCAAGAGCAACAGATGGAGCTTTCCCTGGAGCCAGGTGCACTTCCCAAACACTGCCATTCGTGTTCCCCGGTGGATACAGCAGAGAGCAAGAAGTTAGCACCCTCTCCTGGCAGCCGGGCAAGACGACACCGCTAAGTGGTTTAAAGCACCAAACTTGGTTTCTTTAGGCTGGCTCACTGAGCAGGAGATGCTGTGGCCAATCTCCAAGAGTATTTTCCTTGAAGCAGTGGGTCTGAGAGTGGCAGCTGCCTGCTGCACACATGGCAAGCAGAGATGGCCAGGAGTGGTTGGTGACCGCACCGCTTAGGCAGCTCCAACCCCCGGTCCCTCCTTCCCATTGAGCACTATCCTTCCATTCTGTGTCATGTCACAGGGCAGACCTGGGAATCCCATTCAGCTCCAGAGGAGATAACGATAAAGAACGGACAAAAGTATTGAGAGCATGCAAGAACACACAGCAAACACATGTGTTCAGGTGATGGTTGCACACATATAGAAGTTGCAGAAAGGAATTAAAAACAAACATTCAACACTTCTAGAGAAAGTGTATTTAGATTTAGGGTGGGGTGACAGCACTGGCATCCAGTGCAACTCCAAGTTTTTGGTACTCTTTTTCATCTTATACTGCAGACAGACCAGTCACTTTGATCTCAATATTGTTTAATTTTAAAATGCAAAACAAACAAAACATTAGAGCACACTTAATTTGAGGAAGGAGCTTACATTTTCCAGTGCGTCTTGCTCATAGTCAGAGCAAAAGTTTCAGAATTAACATAAGCATACAACTAGAAGCAAGACCTCCCTCCCACCAGCGAGCCTATTCCTTTGTGAACACAGGCAGTGCAATCATGGATTACATTTTCTTAACCTGATCATGGACTCTCCCAGAACGTGGGTTAGGTATTTCTCACCCACTGCTCGTAATGGGAAGCTGGTCATAGTCTCACCACTTCAATATTTAAAAAGAATCAAACAAAAACATTAAGCTTCCATCTAAAATTTATTTATATTAATTAATTTATTTATACATGTCCATTTGCTCTTGTGCCAATATTATTCTTCAGCTCAGTTTTTTTCTCTCTGTTTTTTCAAGAGTACAAAAGTAGTTCCCTCTGAGCTCTCCTTATGGTAGGTTATAAAAATAAGTCATTTTTCAAGTCAAGCAATTGGCACTGCATGGATTCCACCTGGAGGGACCACCAGTCACTAGCAGACACATCAGTGCCTGCACTACAACCCTCCACCGAAAATCCCTCACCTGATGTATCCTGGAATCACACTAGTATTTTCTTAGGGCTTTGTCACATAGACAGGCTGTCACTCTCCACTGGGAGGCACTGAGGTTCTCCTCCTCTCCCTTTTTCAAACCACTGCTTTCTAATGGACAGCAGAAACCCTGAGCATGTGACCTTAACTATTGAATTTCTATTACCAGCAAGATACAGGCGATGTGAAGGTGCTGTAAATATGCTCCTCTCCCTGCTTGTCAATTCAGCACCAGCATTAACTTTCCAAAATTTTATGGTAGAGCTTATTACAAAGGACACCAAAACTGGCCTCCAGACAAATTCAAAGGGATTCTGGTAGCAAACACCTGATGGTTCCCCTTCTGAACACGCAGACATCTATTGCCCCCTCTCACCCATGAGCCCCTGTGCAGCGCTTTGGACACACAGAGTCCCCTGGCCAGCCCTGCAAGAAGGCACCAACGCAGCAGGAAAGGATGGGGGACACGAGTAGGCTGTGCCCACACCTCCTCACTGAAGCACTCTCCATTACTTGCATCAGCAAACCTGCACCATGCTCTACACACACAGGGGATAACAATACAAACCAGGGATTTGTTTTTCAACCTAATTGTATTTTTACTGACCATGGCCACAGAAATCAGGCCTCTTGTTTGACACAGCTGAGTTGGCAAAGAGTACAGTGCAGGGGTACCAAAGTCAGGCAAAGTGCTTTGTGATCCTTCTGTGAACAGATCTCCACTTGTTTTCCTACCAATTTAAGTCTCCTGTACCAAAAGTGGTGACACTGGACCTGAAAGCCTGAGCACCACAGAGTGGTGCTTCCCAAGCAATGTGCCACCCTCAGTGTCACGGTAAAACACCCACAGTCAGTCTTTGAATCTGTAAAAAAGTTGGATAAGGATACAAGCTGGCAGCCTGGAAGGTGGTTCAATTGTTGGAAGAGATCCAAGAGGTTTGGAAACCAGCTCTATACAACTCACCTTTACCAGTGACCCAGTACAAGAAGGCAGACTTCACATTCAGATCTCACCCAATGGAACAGTGCATTCTAAGATTTTACCAACAAACATTTCATTAAAGATATCCAAGGGCAAAGACAAGGGTTTATCAAGACTTCATCCTATCCATTAAGCCTGTGATCAACAATTATCCTAATCAGTTTTCTAACTACTACAGTCAAGTGATTGGCAGAGCTATTATTTTCTCCTTCGCCTCCTTGAGAGCCACCATTAAAACCTTCTTTGAGAGCACATTTGAATTCTCCTGTTCAAGAACTATGCCAACTTTCTAAAGCTAGCTCCTCCATAGCAGTTGTCCACTAGCAATCACTAAAAGAAAACTGGCCAGTTTGAGCTTTATGAGAAAAATCAAGTGTATCTTCTGTTGCAGAAAAGTCTAGGAGCCTTTCAACTTTCAGCACATGGGGATGGGATTACCCTGTGTGCTGTATACAGAGAGGAAGATAAGAAACAATTTAAAAAAGGTGAAATTCCTTATTTTTCATTACTCTGAGAAACATGATTCTAGCTAGTCATCCAGATTTGAGAGCATCCACTCATTCAAAGAAAGTGCATCATAAAGACAATGTAGGAGATGGTAAGCCAACACTCCCTTACTCACGTGTTTAAAAGATCCATGGGGGGCTGCAGTTGCTCCTGTGTCTTCTAGATACTCATCCCAATTGAATTCCATTTCTTCCACACTGGAACCAGCATCTGGAAGAGAAGCCAAACACCTTCTATTTAGCCACCTGTTGGCTTAAGCTTTAGGCTACAAAGAGCTACAGCAAAATCCCCTTCAATTCCAAATGACTGGCTACACAACTGCTCAATGAACTTCAGTTATGCATTTCAACACAGAGACAACACTATTTAACCTTTCTTTCTATGTGAAGGGAACTTGTAAGTTGGATTTGGTCTAAAAAATAGTGAGATCCTGAGAATTTTGTTTAAGCACAAATTGTTCACAATTTGGGAGAAGAGAACATAGGCGGAAGAATTCTGTATTCATATCAACAAATGTAAGAGACTCAAAACACTGGGCACCCTGGACTGACAGTGTATTAAATTAAAAACCATCCAGGAAACAGTATAAGGTCTGAATAGAAAGACTAAAAAAAAATCAAATATGACTCCTCTCTTTTTAAAGTTTTAGATAGTATTTATTTAGATGTTATAAAACACTGAAAGCACAGAGAAGGATTTGGGGTAGTTCTAAGGAAAATAGCTTCAGACACAACTGAAGTCAAGCACACTCAAATCAGACTAAAAACAACTCATAAGGTGAACAGCTTCTTTAGACCAAGAAAACCTCATTTCTTGATGCATATAAAGAAAAATGCGCTAAAACCACTCAAGCCACAGTTCAAAGCTCACTCAGGCTGTTAGGGAAGCAATCAGCTGTAGTGAGCCACACTACCAATTAGTCAGATTTTCTATTATAACCATCAAGCCTGTCCGCCAGCCCCAGTCTCCCCTTCAGTTCTTGGCTCACTTCCCCGCTCCCCTTCTATTCCTGTTTTCTCCAATGTGTAACCCACTCTGCAGAAAAGACACCACAACCAGCACAGGTTGGATTTCAGGTCCTCTATTTAGCTCAGCATGCAGCCACGTTCTTTTTTTCCTGCAGGCACAGCTGGGGCGGCCAGGGAGGGTCCCACCTCATGTAAGCAGCAATTTTTATCTCAGCACACAAACTACAACTTCAGGTTCAGCAGCAAAAGGGATAGCAGAGATATGACACAGAATTAAAGCTTTTCATCTTCACTTCTAGACTGATTCTACCATCTCACCATAGCTGTCTTTATGAATGAACGTAAGAGATTTCCATGTCCCATAGAATCAGAATGGTGGGGGCTGGAAGGGATCCCCTAGTCCAACCCCCCTGCTAAAGCAGGTTCATCTGGAGCAGGGGGCACAAGATTGCACCCAGGCGGGTTTTGAATGTCTCCAGAGGAGACTCCACACCCTCTCTGGACAGCCTGTCCCAGTGCTCTGTCACCCTCACAGTAAAGAAGATTTTCCTCATGTTCAGATGAAACTACCTGTGTTCCAGTTTGTGCCCGTTGGCCTTTGTCCTCATTGGGCACCACCAAGAACAGTCTGGCCTCATCCTCCCGACACCCGCCCTGTAGATATTTATAAGTGTTGATGAGATCCCCTCTCAGTCTTCTCTTCTCCAGGCTGAACAGCCCCAGGTCTCTCAGCCTTTCCTCACAAGAGAGATGCTCCAGTCCTTTAATTATCTCTGAGCCCTTTGCTGGACTCTCTCCAGTAGCTCCTTGTCTTTCTTGAATCGGGGAGCCAGTTCAGTATCAGGAGACCTGATACCTGGTTTGTATTTGGAAACAGAGAAATCTGTGTATCACAAGCACGGGGACAGCTCAGCACAGCTTACAGGACACTCACATCTCCTACACACTCAGCCTTTTTTAGGCTTAGAGACTACCCTTCTTTCCAGGAATAGTAGTCTAAGTAAGAAACAGTACAAGTCCAAAAAAATGAATGAGATATTATTACATGCCCTTATCAGAGCCATGGACATGCTGACAACCTGCTGAGTGTGCTTCACACAGAGGGGGCAAATATTTGCCCAGAAGTCTGAGCTACTTTAAATCATCCGAAAAACCTCCAAGTCCTGAGAGCAAAGTAGGTTCATTTTCCCTTCAAACTGATTGTTAAGCTCATCTTTGACTTTTCACTGTAATTCTGGGAATTATCGTTTCCCTAGATTTAGAAATGTATACTCAGTTAGCTTTTGTTTGCTGATGACAGTATCTGTTTTAAACGCAGCTCTTATCACTCCCAAACCCAATTTCATTTTGCTATTTTTAAACAACCACAGTTGGTTATATTGGCCTTTCGTAAGATTCAGAGCTGGAATATCAACATCACTTTTAGGGGATAATTTTTAACTTACTAAAGAAATAACCTGGAAAAGAACTGAAGCAAGTAATTGTATTTAAGAAATTTTTGAGGGAGCAAAGAGGTTAAGGCACAGACCACAGCTGTTTGCAAATTAGGGGGGAGGTGATCAAAGCTTTGGCTGGAGTCATTCTAAGAAAACTATAATTTCATTGCAATATGTTTTAAAACAGATTACGATTTCTTAACTCATTAAAAAAGCAATTTACTTTAATATAACTATAAAAATGCTTAAGTTCACAGCTGCAGAACCGAAGTGGGAAGAAACATCAGCTTGAACACAACATCCACGGTCAGTGAAAAGAGCGAACTTCATCTGATTTTTCTCCTGCCTGTAGCAAGCAGCTCACCCTTTCCCACTGAAAAGCACCCGGCTGCTCAACAGCAGCAACAACCCCACTTTCATCCAACTCCAAAAAGCACTTTGTATGTAAAAAGCACCACTTGCAATGTCTAATGCACTCCTGTTTGAAGAGAAACATACAGCAACGTGACTGCTCTGTGCTTTTTAACACGTCTGAAAGCCAAGCAGCTCGACCTGGGAATACTACGCGGATCTTGAGGCTTTCCAGCCGTGCTCTCTCCCAAGCCGCTTGCAGCACCAAGTCTTCAATAACATGTTATCATCAGATAACTGTCTGAGGGGCAGTTAAGCTCCTTAAATGAGGCATAGGTCACTTAACACACTGAAAGGGTCAATTAGTAACTTATGTTGCCACTTAATTGCTACAAGGAGCTCCTGAGAAAGCCAGTTTGCATGCTGCTCCAGCTATGCTTTTGCCTCTAACTACGGTTAAAACCAGTTCCCAACTGGATCAGAGTTAGCACAGGTCCTTTGTCGCCCCACTAATCCACACTCTCTGCAGCTTGTGTGTTTTTCTATCTAAAAGAGCTGTTTCCTTCCAGGTCTGCGCTGTGGTGGGAAAGCTCAGACTGCTTTGTATTCTACAGTGCCTAAATCTCACCAGCACACCCAGAAGCTCTCCTGAAACTCATTTTACATAGAAAAAAAAATAAAAAAATAAAATAAATAACAAATTCCTGTCCAGCATTCACTGAAAATTTAATACTATTTCTGCTTTATTTTAGGAAGTTTCCTTGAGTCAAAAGGATTTTTTTTTAAAATGTACTTAAAAAAGCACCCGGACCTGCTGTTCCTTTCATTCATAACAGTTCTACTAAGCTTCTGCTTACACTTTACTAAGGTTTTACAATCAAATCAGACCAGGTGATAAGCCTCTCGCTTCAATCACTAAGCCTGCAGACCTGGGGAGTTCAGGTGCTTCCCTTGCTTTAGGATGCTGCTACAGCCAGGAGCTGTGCTCACCTCTAGGCTATAACAAGTCTATCTGCTGCTTCTCATACACAGCCCCACCACAGCATTCCAGCTTATTCAGTGCAGCACTTACTGAATCAGCGTGGAACACGAAAAGCTCATTGAATGAAGCACCAAGCAAAAATGCTGTATGGGGCTTCACAGTGACAGCATCAAATGATTTTTTTTAATTGTGGCATGTGCTAGGACTACATAAACGATGAAAAACCTCAGAAATCACGCATCTATTTTTTGACATCTGAATGCAGAAACACTCCAAAAGGGTGGCACAGGACCACCCTTCTAGTAAGGCTCACGCCGGCTGGAAGTCTTTGAGGGGTCATATATCTGTAGTAAATGTCTCTATCGGTCTGAGTTCAAACTACTCAATGAAATCTCAGATATTTACACCAGAAATTCTCACTTACATATGAAAACACACAAATTAATATGACAGATGGCAACAAGCAAAACCTTATTTATTCCTAAAGCACCATTTATTAATGTAATGCTGCATGGGTGTACATATATGTGTGATCTCTCTTTCTCCCCATATCCTTAATTGCTACAAGTCCTAAATGACTTCCTAAATAGCTTCCTACTACATGGAGATGTATTTTTCTGTGTTAGACAGGATGATTGAGCCACACACCAGCTCAGTGGCAAAGCACAACTTTGGCAAAGAAGGGGAAAGGAACCAGACACAATTCTCATCTCTGTGGCCTCGTCATACAAGCAGTTTTTGTCAGTAGAGCTTTCAAATCAGGCTAATATTTTCGCAAGTAAAATTTGAGAATTGTTCTACAGAGGTTCTGTGGAGAATACTTACCCACTCTGGAGGTGAGAAAATTGTATGCAAGAATATCAGAAATTTCCTAGGTAGGTGTATCACTTCCCATTCATCACTATTTCTACTGGCATTATTGTAACATGAACTCTTCCTTTCTGATTTCTACCGTTAATTATGTCCTGCTGCTCTGAATTGTACCATTTGGACACAAGAAGATCGTAAAATATTAAGGACATTAGCCCTTAAAAATATCTGCAATGGAAACAGTCGACACCAGACTGCTTTGATGATCTTTGGATTCAAGTTAAATTCTCACTGCAAATAATCTTCATGCATCTTTAATGTGATTTAGTTGAAGACTGTCACATTGGACATTTAAGTACATCCCACTGAAGTCTGCAAGACCTTCATTTAAGGCTAACCTAAAGGTTTGTCACCCTGGAACTTAGATATATTTCAATCTGATTTTAATAACAGTTAATCTTTTCCATCTATACCAATGCAAGGCCATGAATAAATAAAGACAGGTTGGAATTTCAGCAGCAGAGGAAGACTGTGACAAGAATAAAAGTTGTCTTTTCCCCTCGTAATGCAGGAGAGCATCACAACCAACAAACTCGACCACTGTCTGGGTTCTTGCAGACAGAGAGCCAGTATGTAAAAAACAAGAAGACAGAGGGTCATCTCCAAAAACTGATAAAAATCATCAAGTGGAAAAAATTGTATCAGTCAAAGAATATGACAGAGATATTCCAGTGGTGGTTGGGACTGGTCTAAATCAAAGCACTTCAGGAAACAATACCAGAGGGCACAACAAAACCAGTGTGCTTATGCTTACATATTTGCTGGAAACCCTCCTTGAACTCAGCAAGTAAAGCTCTCATCAGTTATTGTTTCCTTTCACAGCCACCAGTACCCAAACCAGGCACAAAAAGGATGCTCAGGGAAACAGCTGTTGAGTAATCTTGAGACAGTATCAAACCCTTCCTAGCTACTCCAGAAGCACACAGAGAGGACTGTGTGACCTCTGGTACTTTTCAAGCAAGATGGAAAAATGTCAATAAACATTTTAGTACAGAGAGATATGTTATTAGCCTGTTGCTATTATCCATTGCTGACCATGTACATATCTCCTTGCTGTTCTTTCTCAGCTGCTCAAAGCCTTTTCTCTTTCTTACACTATGGCAGAAGTTAGCAGTTTCCACTAGCAGAGGAAACAGTATTTGCATGTGCCTGGAGACAGCCTGCATGCTTCTGCATGCTGTTTTTTCTTGCTTATTTGAAGACACAATGCTGACAACAACTTGACTGATTGGCTATAATTAATAATCAAAAAGGCATATTTCAGCATCATAAAGCAGATGATAGCATTCTGCTAAAAGCACTGTAGGTTAAAATAATGTTTAACATTTGTTCAGTAACAATGTCAGCAATCCGACCTCCATAAAGTAAAGGTACAAAAACTAGCAATAGTGAATTCTCCTATGAAAAGTGCTGCTTTTGGACAAGTACCAAGGGACAGTAATACTCAGGTAAAGTTCTAATCCAATTGTTTACACTGGTAGCTACAAATCAAAATTTACTTTCTATTAACCAACACTGTAGGTAGGAACCTCCTCAAGGAAAAGGACCAAACCATGGCAGACAAGTCAGAAAAATGGATGGGCCCTAATCCCCTAAGGGCACACCATCCCAGAACAGTTTCAGAAAGCTGTTATTATCCCCAGCCTTCCCAGACCAACTCTTTCCAGCCTGGCATTTCAAGGTGAACCAAAACCTGAGCTAGTTTATCATAATATACCACTCTGCAGCAGGTTAGGAGTTGATATCCCAAGCCTATCAAAGTGGGCATACCAAGGCACATCAGAAAAACAAGACAGATTACAATGGCAGCGAACAGCTTCAGTTATCTGACTTTTTAAACCAGCAGCACAACCTTGTCAAATTATTAAGAACAAGACGAACACAAGGACAGAACAAGATAACATTAACCACTTTGACAGACAAATGCCTTAAAATAGTACTGTTAAAGCCACTGAGCTTTTCACCAGCCCATCCCTATAGTGGTACCAAAAAGAGGGAAGACACAGCTTCTTAAAAACACAATTACTAAAGTGGATGAGATTTTATTCTTCTTTAAGCCAATGATACACTCTGCTTTTGGAAAAGAGCAATAACAACCATAAGCCACGTAGTCAGAATCTAACTCACTGTCATGGAAATTTGAGTTTCTCCTTGCATACAGTACACAGCACCAGACACATGCACCATGGAACATTCACTGCAGTCATCTTTGTTCCACCTCACTTGCCAAGTTTTTTGAGAATCATTAGCCAGGGAGCTCAGCCAGACTATTACCTGCATCATACTGCTGTTCTCCATTCATCTCCACAGTAGCCCAGTGGTTACTTCAAGCAACCAGGAGCAGGAGAATCCAAGGTTGTCACGGTTTGGTGTTCATGAGTTGCCTCCTGTGTTTGATCCTACTGGCAGCCAGGGCATTCGAGAAGGGATCCTGAAAGAAACCTGAATGGAACAACTGATGAGAAAATCTTTATCAGATTTTAACAACTTTTAAGATACATTAAAAACATCACTCCAGTCAAAAACCTTAAAGCAACAAGGGCATCTCACTGGGTTTATGCATATTTAGCTACTACATACCCCTCATCTGCAGAACAAACTGATTCCAGAAAAAATGTATTTCCTAAATCAGTCAATTATAAAGCTGACTTTCAACATCTCTTCAGCCTCCCAACAAATCCGCCCATCTCAAAAGTTCCTTCATCCCTTTACAAGGCTAAGGTATCAGGGAACTAACCAAGTCAAGGCTTAGGAACAAGACAAAACAAGAACACAGCTCCTTTGTCACCTGGACCAACAAAAATGTCTAAAGCCAAGAAAGCCAAACTGATACTGGCAGAAAAAGAGCACAATAAAGGTTAGAAAATGTCCTCTTGGGCTGTGGGTTTCTAATACTTTAGCCATTTGCTTTCCACAAGCTTTCAGGCAATTTGCAACTCTTGTCTTGAATGGCTATAAGACAAGTTTAAATATATGTATACATTTTAAACATACAAGATTCTTAACAGATCAAGCAAGGAGCCATCACTTCATCACTTACATAGGACATGAGGACACCAGTGAAACTGTTCTGCTACGACACAGGCGCTCACTTATTATCAAAATGCTGCCTCACGTAAATGGAAAAAACAATTCATACTCTGTATACTAAGGGACAATCAAGATATCTACTTTATTTTAATTTCATTTTATAATATTTTACTGGTCTTAAAATTTTCTTTGGTTTTTATGGCAGTTCATTTTACTGTATATTGGCTGGTAAAACATATTTTAAGATGTTTAATACAGGTACAGTCACCTGTTATTGTGTATACTTAAAAGATATCTGTACTGACTTCACCCATGCCAATGCTTCCTCAAGGAGAAGCAGTCCTGTACAGCAGCAGAGGACTGCTCCTAACCACATTACGTTAAAATCCTGATCCTATGGTGTGAGAAAAAACAAGCATGTGATAGAACTCCAGCCTACCCGTAACACATAGTCCTTCCACTCACCAAATTCCTTAGGCATCACCTTCATCGCCAAGGGACACAGTCCCTCTCTGCTCTCTCAATGCTCATCTCTGCCAATAGAGCCCCATCTTGTTTTGGAGACAAGAAAATTTTGCAGCCTGCTTTGACAAACCCACCCTACAAGTACAGAGGCTGTAAAAATGTAGATGGTTGAACTGTTTAATGTCTTATTCTGTTACCCCAGGTGTTCCTGCCCCGACATGTACTTGGAGAAAATAACCTTTTTTTTAAACATATCAGGTTAAAATAGAAAAAAAAAAAGAAAAAATAAAAGAAAGAAGCAGAAAGACACTCCTAAACATTTTGTAATGAGAAGCCATAACTGTCAAACCTATTCCCATGAGCAATTAAATCACTATTTCAGTATTAATGGTAGAAACCAAGGAACCACAGGTCTAAAGCAAGCCCACTAGTTCACTGCACTGGCAATGCACTGTATTTTTCCCTACAAAATTCTCCACTACAGCAAAGTTGTATAGTAAATAAAAGCCTAAGTTAGATGTTTCTTTATTAATATCACACTTTGACAATTTTATACAAATCAATGAGATGGGGCATGAGGGGGCCCTGAAATCAAGATTATTGGCTTAAAAATTCTTGTAAAAAAAAGATAAATCTTCAAATATCCTTTGTATTCTTGTTGAATGTCTGAGAAGCACCTGGTTTTTCTTTTTAAGCAAGACACCAGAAATAATGTAGAGGACTGAAAATTTGGTTTTATAAAACATAGGCTGCACTTCTCACCTAAACATATTTTGAATAGCTATGGTTTAAAAAAAGGGAAGCCCATTTGTGAAGTCTTAAATTTGAGTTCTGTATATCTATAGTGTCTATGGAGAACACCCAATAATCCTTAGAGAGGTGTTAGGGGAGGATCAGTTTTCTTTTTAAGGTTAAAGAAACCAACCTATTTTAAGTGGTTTTTTTTCTACTACAGCATGGACAAATCCATAAGAAACGCCAGTTGCGTAGCAGATGGAGTTTCCATCTTATTTCAAACATTATCACAAATCCGAGATGTTCCAATACAGTACCTTCTAAAGGTGCAACCATGATTTGACTTCTGAAGGTAGATCTGGACCCGACACATGGAAACTACAACTGACTGTGACACTACCCAGCCCTTCTCTCTCTCAAAGAACACCTTCCATCCCACCACAAATGCAGGCAGACCTTAAGCAGCTTTATGTGTGCTGCTGTTGTATTTCACTGTCATCCAAATAAGCAGCTTGTGAACTACAGCTGGTGTGAAAAATTCTAACTAAATGTTTTTTTCCTTTGAAAGTCTATTTGTTAAAAATTGAAGTATTTTGAAGAAATAGTTCTATTACAGGGAGGTTCAGGTGGGAGAGCAACTGCTTCTGCCAGCTTGCCTGTCAAGTTCCTCTGAGGTCTCTCAGAGTGGAGAGGAGGCAGTTCCCGTAATCCCAGGTGTAAGAACTGGGCGGACACCAGTGGCTGGGACAGGAAAGGGAGCTGGCACTGTCCCTGCTGATATCAGTATCTTGAGGCTTCCATTGTCCCCATGCAAAGCAAGTTAATCATTTAGATACAGAGAACTTTGAAAGGAAAAAAAAAAAAAAAGGAAAAGAAAACCAACCAAAAACCCCAAACCTTCCCAAAGCACCACAATTCCATTTTGTGGAGGCTTTCCATGGCTTAATTGTAAAATGCTGTGTAGCAGGCTGCAAATGTCCTGAGCATGTCTGCAGAGCATCCAAGCTTGCCAGCCAAACCAAACTGGAGTTACATTGAGATGCCAAAGTTGTACTGTAGACCGAGCTAGTTTTTGGCATTAATTTTAGGGAACTGCAGTGGAAAGCACTGGAAAGCCTGGCTGAAATCTCCTACACACAACACTGGTAGCTTCATTCACACACAAATAAACCAACAAACTTGAATAGAATTAAAGAAACAGTGCTCAGCTGTAGAAAGTCCTCAAGTACAATCAAACATAAGCCAACTTTAAAAATGTTCATTATATGTGAGACTAAAAACAAGTAGCAAGAGGTATCATTAAGAGCTCCTACTGAATGGTAGCTTAATGCTAAAAAAACCTAAGGTGTAGAAGATATTAACATGGTTTTATTCATTATAGCTTCAGGAAGGGAAATTGGCCACCAAATTCTGCTGTACTGCTTCTAACCTGCTCCTCTGCAGCCCAAAGAGACTGTGCTCAGCATTATTGCTACAAGGTCAAGTTAACTCCCAATTCAGCTCTGTCTCTGTGAGAAAGTTACTCAGAAACCAAGCACAGGTACCAATCTCTATCCATCTCCATTGCTCCCTTAGGTACTTCCTCCATCCTCTGAGGACAAAGCAGTGCAGGGGCAGCTAACACAGCCACATGGTCCCTGCCCACCTTTTCTGAAGACTTCCCTCCTGCAGACAGACTGCCAGGCTCAGCTCCCATTCATTCCATCCTTTATGAAATCACGCTGGAAGATGATGCCATTGGCAACCTGCATGATGCTTGGCACACAGTGAAGAACTAATCAACGGAATCCTTCTTAATCATCAATCAAAATATTTTTTGGTAATGGCCTATTGCAAATCTCTCTCTCACACTGCTAAGCCAAAACAAAGGCAATGCTGTGAAAAACACCCAGCAAGCCCCAGCAAATCTGGGGCTATGACACTGGTTTCTAATAGCGCAGCCCTGGCAAAGTACCCTCAGAACTAAACTGCAATTAAGATATTTTCAGTTTATGGGATCCAGCTCTCAATTTAACTAAACTAAGTGATGTAAAACTAACTTAATCTTTTCTTGCAACACGGAAATATTTAAGACCCCTCCCCTGCTCCCCCCCCCCCGCCCCGAAACGCCCAAACCTAAACACCAAAGAAACTGCTAATTTAAAAGATGCCAAATACTGGCAGCTCCTGTTGAAGTTGATTGATATTCTGCCCAAGTCAAGTTGGGTAGTTATTCAGGATTTCACAGGCAGCTCTGGTGTTTTATGTACACAAAACTGAGAGTACTTGTAATTAGCACCCGCCATGGCTGATGCTTACAGTCTGGCACCCCAAAGATTATCTTTTGATAAACCTCAAGGGGAGGGGAGCACAAGTGCTGCTGGAACAGAGCCGATTTGGAAATACTTTGGACTCTTCAGTCTCACTTCTGCATTTCAAACCTCCTTTCAGCACATGAAATATTCAGATGTTAGCAACTGGAGGCAGCATTAAAAACAGTTACAGTTCATTAAAGCCAGATGGCTCACTTGAATATGAAAAGAAATCAAACACAAGTTGGATGTTGAATTAAAGTAAATCAGCTGGTGTCTGAGACTTATTATTTTAAAACAAAGGCGCATGAGACAATGGGGACACGAGACACTGCTACAGGCTGGGGAAGAAGCTACAGAAAGGATCAGGTTTCAGCAAATTCCTTCATGCAAAGGCATCCAGTAAAATCTATTTCAAAACCCTGTGTCTACCGTACAGAGCTTCACTGCGCAAGCAGGCAGAAAACCTGTTGCAGAGGTCTCTCAGAGCAGGGAAGAGGTTCTTCAGTGTCTGAAACCTACAACTCTGCCACTGAACATGGAGACATATCTATTGCTAACACCAACAAGGAAAGGTAAAGGTCCTTTTTGTTATTCTTGAACCATATCCTGGAGGCAAGAGGAGAGGGGGTAAACACCCTCCTGGTCCCTATATGCCCATTCACACACGTATCTGTGCTTCTTCACTTCAAGGCAATACTAATTACATGTTCCCTATGAGGGGAGATGGCACATGCACTTCATCTTAAGACTTTTTGTAACAAATTCTTTACTGTAGAACTCTCAGCTATGCCATGAACAGTGCCCTGTTCAGCACATCAACTAATTAGGTCCAGTGTTTGCAGTGCAGATTCTCGTTGGCGTTTCAGAAAGAAAAGCTGTTCAGGACAAAAGCACCCCTCCAACACAAACTTCAGCCTGAAAAAAACATTCAGAAAGAACAGTGTGGAGTACCAAACAGGTGCAGACGAGCACCCAGCAGCCACCCTTTCCCACTGTATGGTTATAAATAGGGCACAACCAGTCGCTCCTCTGCTTCCCTGTACACTTTAACTCCGTGCCCCGTTTAGTGAATATTCCCCCAATTCATCTTACTAATACACAAGTTTAGCATAAAAGCTCTTCTGTAGTTAAGATCTAGAACTCTTATGAAAAATTACCTGGAAGGAGAGACTTCTCCATCTCAGGGAGAAGCCTCTGCACCAACACCACAGGCCAGCGGGCCCAATCCTGCGCTGCAGCGGGCGGAGCTGGGAAGCGCCGGGCACAGACCCCCTGGAGCCCTATTCCTGAGGCTGTGTGCAGCGGCAGTTACAGCCTGTGGCCAGCTCCAGACACTCACTCTCTGCTTTTATTATTACTGCAGAAAGAAGCAATTTACACAGTCTGCAAAAGGCAACTCCAAGGTTTTTTTTAACCTTTCCCCTAATCTCAAGACCACTACATTAACCATGCACGGGGGCATCAGCTGCCCCTTTCGCTACGAGAAGATGAGAGTGGCTCTGGGGGAGGAGGGGGCACGTTACAAAGCAGGATTTGTACATGACTGGGTACTTGCAGGCCACAAACATCATCCAACACACAAGCAGATCCAAGCTAGCCAAAATGCAGTTGCAAGGGTCTTTTACCCTAGGAGATAAGGTAGGCTTTGGAAAACACATTTGCACCCTCTGCAAGGACAAAGAGGCTCCACCGGCCTGCCTGAGACTGACAACCCCTAGAGAAGAAAGAGAAGAAAGCAAAAAAATGGAAAGGATCACCTAGGATGACAACTGAAGTTGAAGTGTTTTAAATTCCAGTAGAGTTTATTTTAAAAACCCCCTAATCTATAGCACAAATAGAACCCAACATAACAAACTAAAGCTGTTTTTATTTTAGGTCCGCTTACAACGTGTAGCACTTGATTCCTCATAAATATTTTTATGAAATCCATTACATGAACTGGCGAGTTCCGTATCACAGTAGTTTGGAGTCCCATTGCTTAGTATCTTCAGCAAAAAAAAAAGTAAGGTACCTAGTAAGCAAATTTCTCAATCTGAACCAAAATCAACAGTGCTGGAGAAAATTAACTTTCCAGCTACTGAGTGCAAGCTTCGTTCACTCGTTTGTAGCAATGCACTGGCAGTACTGCAACACACAAACCCCCATATTAGGGCCAGTACATTTCCTTAAAACTGCCACATGCTTTGGGTGAAAACATCAGACTCTGGCTAGATGCTGCTGCCAACTCAGTAGAAGACTACAGCTGATTACCTGCCATGGCAAATCAACAGCCACCTCCATCAAGGCGCAACAGCAGGTCTTTGCCTCCTTCGAAAAATCTCACCCTTGAAACCAGGACTGAGAGAGGCAAAAGCAAACAAATATTCAGAACAGCATTCAGCATAAGAAATCTTTAGTATTTGTGATGGTAAGAACTGTTTAAAATTCACAGATCAGCAAAAGTCTGCATGATCACTTCTGCTACACACAGATAACCAACTCCCCAGAACCCCACAAAGCCACCAATGCTTTGCTCGCGCTCCGCTCCCCCACCTGAGGGTTTTTTAACTCCATTTACACTGTGCAAGAGCAGGGTAAGCACAAAACCAGCTCTGTCTAACCTGCCACATGGAGTACAACCCTTGCTTCTTGTGTTTTGTGATTCAACAACCACATCACTGCTTCTCTCAGCGCCCATCAGCTGTTCTGCTGTGCCCACGGCACCAGAGGGACAGTACGCAGCTGTCACATGGGATATTCACATCATTTTATTGGGAAGCAAAGCATTACACACACCTACTTTTATGCCCTTCCCTCTTGCCCCATCCTCCTGTCATCCTCCCTGCTGGGACCCTCAGCAGAGCTCCTATTTCTCTGACAGAGGTTCTTCAACATCCTATACTTCATGTAAGCTTCTAGTTCTCTAAGTCTTTCAGAGCCAAAATAGGGTTTAAGACCTTTCTTGTGATCTCCTCTCCTCTCCTCTCATTTAGTCAGTAACAGTTGGAAGCCTGGATAACAGATAGTTCCTAGCTTTCAGTTGTATAAATAAAGTAAGTATTTCACCAGCATATGCCTTCCTGGTACCTGAGCCTCCATAAACAAAAGATGAAGTGGAAAGCTTCTTATAATCTCTCGTTTATGCTGATTTTTCAAGCCATTTTAATTGTTGTTCTGTGACGAGTAAAAATCAATTTCAGTGGCTTCTTCAGGAAAGAAAACTACCTGCTGCAGAGCCCTTGGTCAGCACTGTTAGCACATTCCAAATCTTTTCAAGACAGCCCTGCAAGGCCCAGAATGTAGACTATAGATAGGCAAAATAAAGTTTGATGCTTCTATACCAAAGCAATAAAACCAGTACTGATTTCATTAAAGACACAGCTGCCAAAGGAATTATCGAGTCCAATGTGGAGAACAGAAATCTTTGGCTGCCTTGCAGTTCTTTAAAGCATTATGTTTACAGGCACGTATAGAACAGTGGGTCTGTAAACAGGAGCTTATTTGCTTGCTTCTGTAAGGATTTATTCAAGATAAACAGATGACCGAATCGCCCTTTATTGTAGGTATGATCACCAACAATTCTTTAGGCCATCTTGATAGCTTATTGGGTGCTCCAAAACAAAAGCAAAACCTTCTATATTATTCCTATACTTAAAAAGTAAATAAAGGGCCAGCTATGTTTCCGTACTTTTTGCAGTTGCCAGACCAACTATAACCAGATCTAGTCTGAGTTTATGACTTTTCCACTATCGCCCCTCTAGCCCATCTCTTACAGTCAAACTGTACTACTTGTTCTTTTGGAACAAGCCACAGGCATGCCATCCTTGTGACCGACCCTTCTTCAGCAGCTCTGGTTGCAGACTTCACCCTATGTAGTTACGTTCTGACAGCAGCAACCAACAACCCAACCATCCTTCAGGAGAAATTGTTATTTCATCAAAAGCCGTTAAAATTTCTGAAGTTTCAAGCCCTCAAATCTCTCCACCAAGTCTCCACTCTTGTCAACTTATTTGGGCTTTGTCCTTGAGAGGACAAAAATTGTGTTTGCCTTAACACTCAACTCCCACTCTGCAAAGGAAGCTTTCCTGGAGACATGGCACAGGATTCCTGCAAACCCTTTCATCTTTTTGCCTGCCAAGAGTGTGCTCGAGTGTTCTTATCTGAACAGCTTCTGTATGGCCTCTGAGAACAAAACCCACCGAACACGAAGATTATATAGGTATATATATGCAAATAGGAACTCCTATCACCAGAGTTGGATTAATTATTAAAACATACTATATTCCTCCATCACACCTGCACTGCAAGTCTCCTCACTGACCACTACTCTTTAACAGTTCCACCCTTCCATTTCCCTGCTACCCCCTTTAAATCTGTTTTTACAGAAGTTATTAATTTCACCCATTGCAACAGTGACACCAAGACTCCTCAAGAGAGCTGCATTTAAAGAAGACACCCTATGTTCTTACAATTCCAAAGAAATTCTCAGAAAATATAGAAGGGGCAAAGGATCTGCTGTGAAGAATCCATAATGTAACCATCAACAGCAACCCAGGCTTACAGCAAGTTGTGTGCCTCTGGAGCATGCTCCAAAGGAAAGTAACTAGAGGACTGTAAGCACCTCTGCAGGGAAGCTTCACCAGCCTGCACCACTGCAATAATAAACACATCTTTTTTATTGCAAGGGTTTATTAAAAGCTGGCAAAGCAATTTCTATGGGACTCCACCTTAAGTCCAGGTGAGAATGCAAAAGTCACGGCTCCATTCCCAGCTAATTCAGATGCTACAGGACAGCTGAAGCATTCACTTGACAGGGGAACAACACACAACAGGGTGTCCCAAAAAATTCTTCTGTGTTTATAACTGGTTGCAAATAAACGCTATTAAGAATTGCTTAGTTTGAGTCCTCAACATTCAAGATAGTGAATTCAAGTCATTCAGGTTTGGTTTTTAACACTATTTTTTTTTTAACATTTTTAATCATTCTGCATTTCGGCAGCATTATTCTGCTGTATCTATCTACTTCCTACAGCATACAGACTACAACAATATTGGGGGCTATGGGCTAAATAAAGAAACCAGACAGAACAGACTGCTCTGTTCTCATTGTTGACTTTTTATTACGTATCCTATAGCATGAATGCAATTTCCTAAAGTTACACGCTGGATAAGAAGATGAAGGTAGAATGTGAAGTTCCTGCTGCTTCCAAGTCCCAGACAACCACCTAGCAACTTCTTATCCTCTGGCAGCATCAACATCTAAATATTCCACCAGTAACATGTAGTATAATTAATGGCGAGACAAAATGGAGTGCTCAGATGGAAAGAAAATGACTCCTGCCTCTACTTCTGAACCTCATATTTAAGTATCAAATCCCACACGACATAATGATGTGATACAGATGGCTGCCCAACAGAAAGTGATATGCAAGAGTCAAACTTCCACCAGCAATGTACCAACCACCAGACTCCAGGACCCTTTAAACTTACTTTGAGTAGCCTTGAAGTGAAATGTACACGACCACAAACCACCCCACGGGAAGAGCTGGTGCCTCACCTCCCCCACAGTAACTACATTACACAAATAGGTACGGGATCCCAGTTTAGACTTTTTAAGTGAAATGGCTAGACTTTTTGATAAGAGTCACCATCAGTCTCATTCTTCTGGCTTGGAATACAAACGCACAGAACTCGCCCAGATGTTGTTTGAGAAACAACTTGAGCCAATGCCAAGATCTGAGATCTGCAGTATAGAGGCCTGGAGAGCAACCTCTGGAGATTGTCTGTGTATAAGCACTTAGCTGTAGCTCCAAATGAAGAAAGAAAATTACACCCTTCCCAGGGTCTCAAGGAAGAGCCCTTCCATTGCAAAGTGGCAGAAGACAAGGCACCAATGGATGAAGGTAATTAAGGATCCAATACTCAGCTGTCCACTATGTGAGGGAGAGGTGTTTTAAAGCAAAAAAGTACATTCATTGCACACATACTTTAGGCAATTCACAAAGATACAAATTCATTTTTAAGTGCCTGAAACATGAAAATTACTGGAGAAATCTGCAAAAATTCATCCGTTTGAACACCAGATTTGGGAACTAATTTCAATGCAAAGATACCAGTCCTGCAGATAATGTATGAAGGTCAAGGCAGTCTTAAAGAAGTTACAATTAATACCTCCATAATACAGCTAAGAGGCTTGATTTAGTCAAACAAGCCCTTTTTTGCTGACTCATATTCTGTGCATGCATCACAGTAAAGTCTTTGAACAAAATATGAGTAGGACACTCAACTTGGCTCAGCACTCAAGTCATGTAAAGGAAAAAAATACCTTGCACCATCTTCCAAATCCTTTTTTGAAATTGCACTCCTGTTCCAGAGAGCCACTGGAGACAATACAACAATTAAATGAGAAGAAGTGGAGGAGGAAGGAAAATACTTTGCAAATATGCATTTAAATAAAAGTCAATCATATGAAATGTTTTTAATATGTAAAAGCATACTCCTACTTGTTTCCTTCCTTTGTCATGTCATTGACATAGTACACAATAGAGAAAAAGGAAATATATTACACCCTTTTCTCAAAAGAGTTCCTAAACCACAAGCTACATGCAGAAAGGGCAACTCTCCCTCGAGTGCCAACACAAGCACCGGACAACTTCAGACCCCACCAGCCAGTGAGGGCTCACATCACCTCCAGACATTTGAGATCCCTGATAAAGCCCAGTTTAACACCAAGGACGTGTATTTCCAAGGACACCCTCCACCCTACCGATATAGAATTTTAAAGGTTAGGATCTAAACCCTATTTATTAACACACTGGCATCAAGTTATAGATCCCATTTTCCTAGAGGAAGCATGAACACATCTCCAACTCAACTGGTGCTTTTTGGTGCACATGACTTGTGAAACTATAGCTGATCTCCTAGATTTGGGTTTAAAAATAGACTTGCTGGTGTAACCTTAGGTTCCTATTTTTAAAATATTTGCACTGATATTAGGGGAGTAGTCAGGCTTTCTTCCCCAAGTAAACAACTAACCCTGTTAGTCCAACTGTCAGTGGCAGGCTACAGTGAAAATTAAGACGGAAAATACTTGGTTTCAAAGTCTGTAGTTATGGTACTATAATTTCAATTTAAAGAATTCAAGTTTAAATTTCAACTAAAGAAAAAACTTCACGAAGAATCTGTATTTGTTTTTATGCACAATGATGGTACCTGAACATACAGTGAATACAGACACGCAACCGTGAATCAAACTGCTGCCCAACAGGCAGAAAATCTATTTTAACAAGCAGTTAAAAAAAAAAAAA